>JAYRBW010116468.1:0-17517 GCA_036023295.1 Invenusta paracnida
CCTCCCAGTAAAACTGATCGTCGCATCCGCTCCTTCATCCCACTTACTACCATTCATACAAATAATTCAATTTAATTTTAAGTACCTAGTAACTTTACTACATTTCATTCTGTACTTAACTTTTTCCATACAATACTTTTTTCTCTCACACTTTTCTGTTACTTTTCATTCTTTATCGTATCTTTATTCTCATGATTATTTGTTGTACCTAGATTCCCCATTCGGATTGGTACATTTATTTATTTACTATACAATAAAAACGCTTACTTATCTTATCTTATCTTATTTCTGTACTTAAATTATTCGTTACTGTTATCATTCTTATTTTTTTATCAGGCTCTAATTATAGACTATAATTTCTCACTCGAGCTTAAAAGCTTCTATCTCAATTATTTAAACATGCGAACCTGAACAATCTGTCTATGTTATGTGCTTAAGCTCTAGTTCAACCTTTATTGCTAAAATTAATGTTTTATATTTCTTTAACTACTACAATACTTTAAATACAATATATCCATGATTTACTTTTAATCAATTTGACAATTTCTTTTGTTATTTCTTAAATAAACGTTTTATTGATTAAAAGAGAAATGTTTTTAAATATATTATTCAAATTGCCAATAGAAAAAGCTATAAGAGAAAAGGAACAAAGAAAGAAATGTATACATAAGGCGTATTCCAATGCAGAAAAATATTTATAAAAACAATAACATTAAATAAGTTATTTAAGAATATAACTACTTAAACAAGAGATATTGTTTTATGGTAGTACAGAACTTTGTATAACTTGTCTAAGCATATCTAGTGCATATTAATTTCTTCCTACCAATTTATCCCTTTACAGTGTATATTATTTTGCTTTGCTTATTATACCAAATATAGTAATTCAATTAATTGGTTGAACTTCAGACAATATGGTTAAGATAATTAATGTAAGTAGGAAATAATGTATTATAGATAAATTAATTATGAGTTGTAAACAGAAAAAATATTGGATATAATCATTATTTTATGTTTATATATTTGTAAATTTACAAAATAAGTTTGTGTAACACGATTAACAGAGCAAGAGAAAGAGATGTTACAAAGGTTCACCAGCGATGTAAAATGATGTCAGTTTCAAAATTCTAGCTAGCATTTCCTCTGATTTTAATCTTCGTGTTTTAGAACCTCTCCATATTAAATTGTCTTCCACTTCTTTAAAAAATCAATTCTCTCCAATGCTCCTCCTTTTTTCTTAAATATTTCTAACGTATTCTTTTCTTCTCTAATTGATGTTCTCTCACTATCTTCTGATAAATATTTTTCTCTGGAATTCTCAATTCATTTCTTGTTTTAATCTGTAATATTTACATATTGTACGTACTTTTAGATTTTCAGATGAAGACAATGTATATTCGAAAACGTTTAAACTTTTATAATAAATGATCCTGCAACTGATTTTTTTTCTTGTTTATTTTACATACACTTTTTTATACATTTTGATTTTGATTTTCACTTTGATTATAAATAAAACCACACTATTTATATATTATAGACAATTTTTTGAGAGTATATTCAATTAAATCATTTACGTGTAAAATAAAAAGCTGTGCATTATTATCGTGCCGAATTTTAAATAAAATGGTATAATACCAGAAAATAAATTTAAGATATATATATAAAAGAAAGTCATAATGAGATTGATATGTGTTTATTATATGTATATACAACGTAGAAGAAAAAAAATACACTAATTTTAAAATATTACATGAATATACAATTTTTTGTTTTAATATAACAGAAATAAAATTTGTGTCTAATTAATCGTTGTAAGAGTATGTTACACGATGTGGTGTCCCTTGTTTCTACGATTAAGTTGTATACTAGAGTTATTAAAGAACAAAGTTACAATACTCAATATAATTCTATTTTCTAAAGGAATATGGACAGCTTTATTTATACGCATAGCGGGTTCCTCCCAATACAAAAATAAAAGTAGGCATAGGATAAAATACAAAACACTAATACACAACACTACAAAGATAATATATAACGCACAATTAAATATTTATAACTTAAATAATAATGAAAATATAATTGCAATCTTCATAATAACAGCATTATAAAACAGGCCTGAAATGGCTCTTCCTGTAACACACTGAAGGGTGTACTTGGTGTTCTTCGCAATGCAGGAATTCGAGTTCACTGGTTCACAGATTCCAGGATGGGTGATGTTTGTGATTATCTGGGGCGTCTGTCCCTCTTTCCAAGAGCAGTTGGGATCTCCTAGTTCCACTCCATTACTCCGTCCATCCCCGTCGGAATCCGCCTGACAGAGCGCTGTAGTCCATATCTGAAACATTTTAAGTGTGAAAGATAAACTAGCATGTATTGTTGACCTCAGAGTCAATGATGCTCAAAATATGTACCATAGTGATATTATAATTCTACTGAAAAGTTCGCAGATATTTTGAAATTTAGGAATACCTATACAATTTATTTTGTTTTTTGATAGTTATAAAAAAACCTTGTACTTATCCATATAAAATAAAATAATGAAAAGTAATAAGTTTCATTCCATATATATATAAAATTGGGATTTATTTTTTACTAATTTTAACTTTTAAAATTATTTAATTTAAAATTTATACAAATTAATCTTCAAAATGCAGATTTTGTCAAATCTTAAATTTTAATAACAGCACGCAGAAAAAATTGTATTACTTTAAGTATCATAGTGTGCTTTTTCAAAATCTTGTCATGTGTATACGAATAATATTGAATAAATTCAGATACATGTTTAAAGTGGTGATATATTTTAAAGAAAGTGAAATTTTTCGATTTTTACGAAATTTCAATAAATTTATCGCAGTTGGTGATCGACGATGTGAACCCTATATCATTGTTCTCGTAGTAATTATATTGCATTACTATAATATTTTATGAATCGATATTATTCTGTAACAATATATTTCATCATTATTTTTCACTGCATACACACACACCTATAGTTGCTGATAAGGCTATCTTACTTTTTTAATTTGTGAATGTGTGTCATTAAGATTGTAATTGTACAATTAATTTGTAACATGTACTGATTTTGAGACCATTTTTGGCAGGTATTATTCTGACTGATACAGTTGCCAGTCAGGGACGAAGTTATTAAAATTGGGCTACATTTTGGTTCGAACTCAACACCTTCAATTTTAATAAATTGTAACATTAAAAAAATTAAAAATATAACTCTTATTATGAACCGAGTTACCTCAAAACTACCTTCTAAATGATTTGAAGTCGATCTCGTATTGTGTCGGTCATATACATATGGTTTCATGGTTAAGTAAAAAATACTATTATTAATATTATTGAAATTCAATATTAAACCTAATTTCAATAGATAGTTAATACTATTCCTCCAATAGTATAGAGACTATCAACAGAATTTAACTAATTTAATATCAAAGAAAGGAAAATAATGTTTTCTGTAATGAAATTTCGTAAGTTTTTTGACAATTTAATTACAAGTATCATGAATATTTTGTACTAGATTGTATGACGAAACCATCAACGATTCATTTTGAAACATATCATATATTTTTATAAAATTTAGGTTTCACGGTGCCAATTTTTAATTTCTCATGAAAGCTTTTGCTGATATTTTTTCCAAATTATAGGCTCATAATATCGCTAATAAATATTAATCAAACACTAAAATCTTAAATAATAAAATTCTCAAAAATAATCATTATATATAGGAATAAATGGTCAAAACGTCAATCATGTACAATTGACATAAAAATAATTATGGTGTATCTATTTATTTCATCCAGTTTATTAAAAAAATAATATAGCTCCCTGTTTTTACAAGTATATCATAATAGCCACAGCCGATTGTTGAATGAAGTAGCGTACGTATGTGTAATTAATTGTAAACAAATATTATAGTGGTATCCAGTATCACACTCTTAGAGAACTTTAGTGTGTTCAATTATATTAAAAAATATCAATAAGTAAACTTATATAACCTGTGGTTATGATGAGAGGCCAGCTAGCTATACAATAATTGTTTTACATACTTCAAACAAACCAAGAGATTGGCATATATTGTTAATAAGAAGATAAAATGTTAATTACAATGTTAAAACTTGTTAGATTTTAGTCATAACATCAAATAGATTATTTGCAGTTAAATGACATATTAATTTCCTAAATGTTTCAATACGTCCTAGTAAAATAAAGTATAATATTACAAATACGGTATTTTTAAATCAAAAATACATTAAAAATATATTTTTATATGTCCTATTTATATATTAATTTTATAAACAGAAATTAATATACCTACAGTTAATAATATACAGAAATAATACAGTTCAGGGATAAAGAATTTTAGCATATGAGCTTCATTTATAAGAGTATTAGACTATGTTTAATTGTCGATAATTAGGTAAAACCAAATTATACACAATTTAGAAGGTAAAATATTGCTCTTTATTAGAATACAAATGAAATGATACTTAGTAATAAAAAGAAACACATATTTGAGTCGTATAGGATGATATTCAGGGTAGTACATAATATGATGTATATAAAGATCTAACGTTTAATAGTGAATATGAATTTCTATAGGTGCCTATTAGATTGTCGCATAACCTACAATTATCAAAGAATTGAACTCAGTTAATTGTTTCCATGACAAAAGTAGCAGTATGCAAGATAGACTAATCCTAATTGAATGTCTGATGAAATGAGATCGATAAACTCTTAATTGATTCTTTGCATATCTTTACGTGTTCATCCATTAATATCTACGTAAAATTTAAGTTATGGATGCAATATAAACAATATATATAAAAAGAGTTTTTATAAATTTATGTGTGTGGCTAACCCCGCTATTAATTACAATATAGGGTAAATTTCGATCTCGCTTTGCCGAGGTTTGTAAGCATTTGGCGACTAATTAATTAAGCTTGTATATACATCGGGCAAAGCTCAATTTACTCTATATTAATATATAATCAGAATCATTCCGTCTTCATTCAGTCTTAAATCTCATGATTAATTTTCAGTAATAATTTTTTTATAATTCTAATTATTGTAATAGAATAAATTATTAGTTTTGGTGGCATGTTATATCAAAATGTCATTAAAATGTTAAAGAATACGTTTTTAGATAAATAATTATATAACTGTAAAAATATATTTTCTTTTATGTCCACCTTTTATTAAATTACTACATAATACATTTGTAACTTTATGTACATATATTCGAAATATGTTAGACAATGAAACCGTGTATACTATTACACTGAGTAGAGGAGATACACGATGAGAATCTATGCGTTTTAAAATCGATGTATTTTACGAAGCCGAGCTCAGTTGAATACTTAGAATTTCAAATAAGTAGATGTCTCTGAGTCTATCTCCAAGTAAATCAGTGTAAATAGCATGTTTATCCAACGATAAGAATCAATTTGGAAATAAATACGCATATAAAATATTAATATTTCAAATAGTATGAAGATGCGTATCTAGACCACCACCTCCCCACCAGCTGCACACCCCTCTGAATAATAGGAGATCTATCGGTTATCGTTGGATTAGTATATTTATCCAACGATAAATATATGTAGTATATCCATATATACAGTATACATATATTGTTTAATAAATTGAAATTTAGGTATTTTCATTGATAAGTCAAGCTTTGAATTGTCACGTTCTTTGTTGATTGACGAAACACTTCCATATATATATATATGGCTGTAGACACTTCGGCTTCGTGTAGAGAAATATCAATGTAAGATTAGTCAGCTGAACCAGAACCACAGCCTGTTTTCTTTCTAATAACAAATGACGAAACTCAAGCAGATACTAGCCGATTCATAGTAATTTATCTCAAACTGGTGTTCGTGAAGAAGCCAGGATTTTTTAAACTTTTGCAAAATAGTTTTGTTAGAATCTTCGATTGAATGAATGCTTAAAGGTGAGACCTTGTACCATGTCTTTGTTTTAGGATTTTTTATTGCAGTGTGATAACAAGATGAGTGTTCTTTTTATCCATTCTGTTCCAATCTGTGACCAATGTACTGTTTATACATATTGATTGGACAATGCTCTGTAAAATTCGTCCTGGGGTGTATTGTAGATACTTTTGACTTCATTCTACTATTTTTAATCCAAATGATCTAATTTTGGATATTCGTTTCGTGTATTGTAGCACCAAGGTTTCATCAGCCAAAATAAACAATTTTAGTTGGCTGTCTTCACCGAATTGTAAATCATGTTGTTCTTTATCGGCTCTTAAAGACAAATGCAGACCCAAAAAGAATATCCAACTTTTTAATAATTGGTATGGATCGATTCCCAAAAGGCCACATTCCTAGAATTAATTTTCGCATTCCATATTTATGACCTCGGCTTTTCATTTTGAATTCACTAGATCTTCTTTTGCAATCTAAAACTTTTCTAGCGCCAAGAGTCATTGTCTGTGAAAATGGACCACTTTCTTGATAAATTAATATTGTAATGATGCTGAATCATTGCCACAACTTCCTTTATTGTTCTTGGTGGATATTTGTACACCAATAATTCCCTCCCCCCCCCATAAGTAAAATAAAAATTTAGTTTCAAACCCAGAAATCGATTTTTTTTTAATCCTCCAACACCATAAAACTCCAAATAACAATCTCCCAAATGAAATGCTCATCATTTTCACCCAATTTTCAATTTTACATACTTTTCAGGATATTTTGGGGTGTCCAGGGTTCTCCAGGGCGTACTACCCCGAAATTCAAACTCAAATAATCAATTTCATAATTTTCACCCTAAAATTTAGAATTTTAACCTTTATTAACAAACTTTTTTTAAATATTTAACAACTGTAGCATTTTTTAATATTTCTCAAAATCACAACAATTCACCAAAATGAGCATGCAGTTTTTCATTTGTATAAAATGTATCTCTAATTTGCTCTCCATCTTCATCTTTTATTTCATATGTTATTTGGGAAGGGGAATTCACTTACAAATAAATTACTTTCACATAAAAAATAAATATTTCATTTGTCCAATACCCAGTAAACACCTTTTCAAAGTGACTCTCCCATTTATATATGCGAACGCGGGTACCAATATTAAACTTGTTGTTACAGTAGTATCTGCCACTTCAGTTTGTATAGGTATGCGTTTGGAAGCGTTAATTGGAGATACTTTTATGCTAGAGTAGATTTTTTTATTATAAAAATTAATAACTTTTGGGAGTATTTTCAACCACTTTTGATGGTTGGTTCAGTAAATCTTTTGTACATTAATCGTTTAAGCGTCCTATCAAAACGCTCAATAACAAAGACTACCCTCATTATAAGTACAGTACATTTTAATATTATTTTCACTTTAATATTTTTTAAATACATTATTATAAAATTCAGAACCATTATCAACCCAAAATTGTGTAGGTTTCTTTTTATAATTTTAAAAGCTTTTTTTACGGTGTTACATTGTTTATTTTTTATTTTTTAAAGGAATTCCTCAGGCGAATTTTGTATATAAATCTATTTATTACAGTTAAAATATATTTGTACCCACGTTCATTTGGCATATGAATTAAATCCGCTGAGTAAATATCATCTTTATTAAATACTTTTACTTTTAAAAATGATTTCTGTTTTCTGTACTCTTTATGTATTTCATCAGCTAAACCCACACGGAGATAAACCTAAAGGCGTTATCTCCTAAACGGATCGCCATTCCAAGTTTTACTTTAGTTTGTAATATTTTCATAACTATAAATCTTTCAAATTTTTATTTAAAGGTTGGATATTCTATTGCATTTATTTTGGCAATCACTTTCCTATCAGCTTCATGTCTTATGTTTATATATATCTTCACTTCTATATGCTAAATCGTGTTTATAAGCTGCTGCATCTGTTAATATTTTTATCTGTTTCTTTCGGGTGATTTTTTTCGTTTAATCTTAAATCTATTCGTGTACCCGATCTGATATAATCATGCCTGGCAAATGTTTTTCATCAGGATATTTTGCCCATACAAAACCCAGAAATTTATCTAGAGCTGTTTGAAGGTGATCACAACCTTGGTATAACTTTTCAGTGTACATTTATAAAAAGACAAAATATGTTATCACCACAGATGTTATTTCGCTATTTTATTATGTATAAGTTACACTTTTTTATAATATATAGACACTATTTTAAAATTTATCACTCCGGAAAAACGCTAAAAAATATGTTTAAAAAAGGTTCAACAAAACATAAATCCTTACTCAAAATTTACTGTAAGAATTGTAAACGTTCTTTAACAACATTACAAGCTTTTCTATCCCATAATAAATCAAAACAAGATCCAAAGAATTCAATCTCTTCCTGATCAACAATTGGTCCTCCGTACCTGTTCGTGATTGAACGAGAGGAGGGCGGGGTGGTCCCGAAACTCACCTACCATACTACTATTTCAAATAATATCATTTTATTAATCAACTTCCAATAAGAAGATAGATTTTTTTTATTATTATTAGTTGTAGTATTTTACAATATGAATGAATTACTAGCAGAATTAAGCAAAGAGGAATTGGAAATAATTTACAATCTTCTTAATCCGCCAAATAAACATTTTAAGTCAAAGGGTTAAATGATATACTTCATGCAAGAATCTCGAAAAACACTAAAAGTAAACAAATATTGGCAATGAAATTATTTACAATCACGTTTAATGAATGTAAAGTCCGTATATAGATGACCAAGTAAAAATCATCACTGAAGTAAACGAATTTACGGCGAATGAGTTAAACTATTGCCTAAAATATTTCATAATAGAAGCGCGCAAACTAAATAGTGAATTATACCACCAAGAACAATAAAGGAAATTGTGGCAATGATTCAGCGTCATTACAATATAAATCTATCAAGAAAGAGGTTCATTTTCACAGACAATGACTCTTGGCGCTAGAAAAAGTTGTAGATGGCAAAAGAAGATCTAGTGAATTCAAAATGAAAAGCCGAGGTCATAAATATGGGGAATTCTGGGAATGTGGCCTTTTTGGAACCGGTGATCCATACCAATTATTAAAAAGTTAGATATTCTTTTTGGGTCTGCATTTGTCTTTAAGAGCCGATAAAGAACAACATGATATACAATTCGGTGAAGACAGCCAACTAAAATTGTTTATTTCGGACGATGAAACCTTGGTGCTACAATACACCAAACGCATGTCCAAAAATAGATCATTTGGATTAAAAATAGTAGAATGAAGTCAAAAGTAACTACAATACACCCCAGGACGGATTTTACAGAGCATTATTCAATCAATTTGTATAAACAGTACATTAGTCACAGACCGGAACAGAATGGTTAAAAAGGACACTCATCTTGTTATCACTCTGCAATAAAAAATCTTAAAACAAAGACATTGAACTTGGCTACTTCACGAACACCAGTTTGAGACAAATTACTATGAATCGGCTAGTATCTGCTTGAGTTTCGTTATCTGTTATTAGAAAGAAAACAGGCCGTGATTCTGGTTCAGCTGACCAATCTTACATTGATATTTCTCTACACGAAGCCGAAATGTCTACAGCCATATAATATATGGAAGTGTTTTGTCAATCAATAAAGAAAATAAAAATTCAAAGCTTTACTCTACAATAAAAAATATTAAATTTAAATTTATTAAACAGTAGATATATTTGTTATATACAGTAGCTTCATTTCAAATAATCAATATTTTCATCAATTAAATTCAAATAATTACAGCTATCGATTGAAAAGCTAATAGTAAATAATTAATTTACTACATAAGATTGAAAATTACACAGCATTGCACAAACATAAATAAAAATTAAACATCAATTCTAATAAAACCATGGTACATAATCACTTTAAAAAGAACAATTTTGACATGAGTAGTTGTTCAACGTAAATTTCCTCGTTTCAGTTTCATGATTTGTTGCCTTGTTAACTCCAGATGACTTGAGGATGACAAGGTGCTTCCTTAAGGGGTTCCCATTTTTACGCGATCTTAACCATAAATAACCATGATCAGCAATCTCTGATATTCAACCAGTCTTCTTTTGTATGATGGAAACAGGAATACAGGCAGATATCATTCTATTTAAGAACGTTCTCCTAAGGATCGTATTTGTAAAATATCCTGTCTTTCCAGCCGAATTAATCAGAAATTTTAGCAGATTCAAGTGAATAATTTCCAAATGGTGACTGCTTGTACCAAATATTTATTTTATGGTTATTTAGATATTACTCCAAGATAAAAGGCAAAATTGGATTGCCTTTCAAACTTGCATTTTCGGGACGATTATCAAATCGAATCGATTATTACAGATTCAAAGCACATGCTCCGCAGTCTTTTACCTGTCAATCAACAAACCCACCCAATGACGCTACGAAATCGCAAAGGTGTTCATTTGCCAATTATACGGACAAATAGACTCTTGAAATCCTTCATTCCAAGTGCTACCAGGAATTTTGTCTAATGTACTTTTTTTGTTATTATTTTTTTTTTTTCCTTTTCCTTTTCTATATCCGACCCTGGTCGCTTTAATTCTAAATATACGTTTTACTTACTTACTTACTTACGATGACTTAAGTAACATTTATATAAATTTATTGGACAACGTTAGAGGTGATCCTTCTTGGGATACAAACAGGTGACTTTTGGTTCCAATGAGATGTTATTCAAACCAAATGATTTGTTTTTCTCGCTCAGTGCATCCAGAATATTTCGAGCTTCGATAAATTCTTTATCAACAAATATAGACCAGGAATGAGACAATGTAGGCTACAAAAGTAATGTTAAATCATCGTTATGATTTCCTTCAATGTCCTTGGTGGATAACGTTCTCCGTTACATTTTTTCACTTCTACAATGAAACATTTAAAACAGTGGTTGAGATCTGATTGAGTGAAATCATCCAAATCTTGCAACACTTTCAACGGACCATCAAGTCTTGTTCTCCACTCCTGCAACCATTCTTTGAAAAGTCCGATTGCTCACTTTTGCTTGTTTTTGGTTGTGTCTGGAATTCTTAAATCTAGTAACTGAGATACATCTTCTTCAGAACATTCTTTAAAACGTTTAAGGGGTGGTGTCTTTACAATTTCATCATCATTCATTGCCAACAAGAAATCTATAATATCTGGATCAAAATATTCTAGAATATTAAAGTCCTTTTGATATGTTATTCATATTGGCTTTAATTATAAAAAGCGTAGCATATATAACAAATACATTTAAAAACTATGAAACTATGTAGAGGTACAATTCAACGTATAAAGGTATAGCTCAACGTGACATGTAAAGGTATAGATCAACATGTAAAGGTATAGCTCAACGTTTTAATGTAGATCTCGAAGTGTAAAGGTATAACTCAACGTGTTAATGTAGATCTCGAAGTGTAAAGGTATAACTCAACGTGTTAATGTAGATCTCGAAGTGTAAAGGTAGAACTCGACGTGTAAAGATAGAACTCGACGTGTAAAGGTAGAAATCGACGTGTTAATGTAGATCTCGACGTGTAAAGGTATAGCTCAACGTGTTAATGTAGATCTCGACGTGTAAAGGTAGAGTTCTACCTTTAAATGTCAAGCTCTACATTTATATTTTTTTATCAATTTTTGCTTTCTTAACCCTTAAGATTTAAAATCTCTTAATCTATCAATTATTTAATTACTATCGCCTTATGTAAACGTTGCACTATCCAGCGTATATTAGGAAATCTTACATTAAACACCTATAAAGCAGATTTATCACTTTGTTTTTATAATTTATGAGTCTTATTATTTAATTAGTAAGTATGTATATATTACCGGCTCGATATTATAAATGGATATACATTATACAGTATGGAATGGCTAGCTATCTGATTAACTAGAAATAATTAATTTTTAGTCTATGATATACAAATAATATAAAATTAACCTATAAACGATAGGATTAAGAATGACTGCAATTTAGACTAATTTAATAACGTTAATACAGAAAGAAATGCAAACAAATGTATAAAACAAATTTCATTTTAATATTACAATTATCCTAAAGCCTTGCTATTTGTGTAGGTCCACTTAATATTTAACTAGGTTTATAGTAATGCTCATCTAAGCAAAAAAGTGTTTAAACTGTAATGATGTTTAATTAAATTTAAATATGTTTAAAAATTTAAAAAAGTTTAGCAAGGAGGAGTATATATTACATTTAATTTTTCACGACTCGATGACGTTAGCTACATGCTTAATTAAATATAAATATTGTTTCTGATAGAGATTGGTAGTGTTTAAGAGATTAATGGGGTTAAATAGAATATAGAGTAGAAAACTTTACCTGCTACCCGAATTATTGTTTTTATGTGTTGATCTTTGTATATTTAATCAATAATCTAGAGAACTTACATGTCCAGCTACTTGGAAAGCCGCACCAAAATCATTTCTATCGCCATGGCCCGCTTGCGTGTAGTGGCCCACACCTGACCAGGTACCCTGACTCGAACACGGACTTGGAACTTTATCTCCATTGGGAATCTTCATCATGTATTCACTGTGCCCGAATACTTTACCGCCAAAGCCACATAAGAGAAAGAGGATCCAAAAATACGACATCTTCATTTCGAATGTGTTTTAGGAAAAAATCAGTGTTGCAACCTATAAGGTAAACGATAACGCTACGATTGTTTGACAGTTGCCTTGTTTTATTTATACGTTGCAACAGGTTCGCTGAAGATATCTAAAATATTGGCATGTACTTAACGCATATACATAGTGTACACAAAGTGTAAATATAATACAAACTACACAAATAGGTAATACTATCGCTTACTCGATGTAAGGAAATGTATAATAATTAAACACTGAATTAGTAGTATCCTTTTCCTTGTCAGTTGTCTTACAGAGCAAAGAATTAGGTATAACTGTAATTTAGTTTATAATACGTCTATATACCTACATTTTTACTTGACTATATAAGTATAATACGTGCGAAACTAAGAAGGATGGCAAGAGAGTTGGTTTGTATTGACCAAAACAGAAACCTCGTATTCCTCTGTGTAGTTGTAATATGTATTAGAGTGAAAAATATGCAATCGATAGAAACTTTTGCAAGAAATACATGGGTGTTTCCCTTATTATATTAAATGCAATTATAAAATTTACATCGTCAAGGAATACACTTAAAGTGAGATAAAAGTAAAATTTACCACAAAAATACATTTATTTATACATTTACTTCTTAACAAGAATGTTTTAATAACGATTTTATGTATCTATTCCATATCATAATTGTCTTAATCATTGTAATCACTACAATTGTATATTTAGTGAAATTAATTTTTATAATTTTTATTTATGTAATACAAAAGTTTCTAATTCTTGCCATTAAAAATACTATTTTTGTGTTTAAAAAATTGTTATGCATATTCTAAATATTATGTTCTATAATTATGTTCAATTTTAACTGATAATCCATAAAGATTTTAATCAACACATAATTTACAATTAAAATATTTATGTTGTGGCTAAACAGCACATTTAGCTTTAATTAATGAAAACATTCATACCATAAAATATTATGTGGTGAGCGACGAAAATTATTATATGTATATATTATAGTTATATGCGTGGTTATTGAGCTAAATTCACACCTTTAGTTTTTCACAAATGCTTCTTAACAAAGTGCATATATGTCTTTTAAATAAAATGTAGTCTTCATAGATATTTAGACAACTAAAGTGTAACAATTACTTTGTTTTATCGTAAACAAATTTTTTAATTAACTGTAAACAAAATTTCTTAAAAACCTTTTTATATAAGCCTGTAACTATAATACTCTTAAGTACGATGTTTCTTCAAACAAAGCAAACTCATTTAATATTACTGATTATATTTTACGGAAATAAACCATCAGATACCTACAGTTATTACCAGACATTCCTTCCAAATGGACATAAAGTATCGAGTCCTTGCAAGTCTTCGGTGATCTGGCCCGGACTAGGTCATTACCAAAGTGGCGGCAGAGGGGAGCGGAATAATTTCGGTGTGGATTTTAAAATTAATGGATTCGTAAGTAAATCCGGTTACATTCCAATTCTTTACTTTCTTTTGTGGTCTGCGGCTCTTGATTTCTGTAGCTTCGTCTAGTTGACTATAGATAAGAAGTATCCCGGATATGTGGTCTTTTGTTGTGTTTTTTATAATTTTGTGTTTACATACTAAAACATTACAATTTATATATGTATATTAATTATTAATTCATAGTAATAAATTATATTGTTGATAATAAATAAAATATATTATGCAAATATTAAAAAGAATAGTATTAAAATGAAATTATGAAGATTTTTTTTAATGCATTGTTAATTTAGTAAATGACATAACAATGGAATTATATGCAATATATATTTGTATTGCGGCCGTGTTATATATATATTTGTCAAAAATTTGTATCCAAAACGAATTGATTATTTAATGTTTACATTTTTTAATATTCTTTAGATGTTTTTTATTCCTATTTTGTTGTCAGATAACTATACTAAAATACTAAAATTAATATCCAAAATAATAAATACTACAATTATTTACTTTGAATATGTCTATTCGTAGTGAAAGCTCTATATTAAGGGGCATCTCGTGCTGATAATAGACGATTTAGACGAATAATGACAATAAAATATATGTAAATTGTCATTATTATAATCATTTGCTACGTATAAAGTGAATTACTAATCTTAGTCACAATATTATAAAATTAGAAATCTACGTATCATCATACATTTTATGTTAATTGATAAGGATAATAATATTTGTCATTTCGTTCAAAGAACACAAACGATGTTTAACCATTTCTTTCGAAAATTCTATATATTCATTATGTCACATCATATTCATCAACTCATTGATAATCTAAATTATTTGAAGATAAAACAATACGATTTTGATTTTATTCATTAAAATATTTGTTAAACATTATGGGGAAAAAATGTTCATATTGGTGGACAGAATAGTAAAATTAGACTATTATACTATGTATAGGTATATCGAATGAATTATACTAAATATTGAATAAATGGCGGAAAACCGAAGACAGTGCAATTCGACAGCTGATATCTATGCAGAGAACACTATAGATATACAACTTAATTCTATAACTACTCTAAATAAAATTGTACAATTCTTATATCCATATTTAGTGTACATGTTGAAATTTACAAGTGCGTGAACCTTTCATATAGATTCTTGCAAATTGTGATTTTTTACTTTCTATGAGCACACTGATCACAAAACCACCTGTTTCCATTTTTTTTCTACCATGGATACGCACTAAATCAATAAATCTAAGATATCGGCCAAAATATACAGCGTTTTCTATTTATCTAAAGAGTTATCCATATTTTCTATAACAATATGGCTTAGTAAAAGTTAAATTGTATTATTTTACATATTGTGCAAAACATTTCCACTTAAGCGAATAATAAATGACATATCATAAAAATAATATATATATAATTCATATAATCCACAAGAACGAGAAGTACCCGATGTACAAGTGGGCTCGTATGTATATAAGACAGATCAACAACCTGCTCCACTTCATGCGAGGTATCCGTGACCATAACTGGCTTTTAAACCTTGTATCATTGGAAAAGATGTGCATCTGTTTTTTCGCATATAATAGGCATGACTATGCACAAAACATTCCCGACTACATCGCATACATGTATCACCGTGAAAGCAGTCATCCATCGATATGGCAAGAGCTCAAAAGTGGTGACTTTGTCGTCAGTACGAACCCTGTTACATTCACATCCATTGGACCTGATCACGCACAAGAACATGTGAACAAGATCCATAAAGGCGAAGGTGCCATTTCTGGTTTAATTATCAATCCCCAGGGCCTGCTCAAATACTGCCTTAGCTCCCCAGAACTTTCAAGGCTGGCTGGAGAAACTGATCGTATGTTAAACATATCAGATTATATCCCAAAGAAGCACCACCAACACTCAGCATCGAAAACTGCACGACAGGAAATGGCACTAAAACAACTGAAGTATGTCATAGACAGTGCAAATCCTTTCAATGCACCAGCACATGATGATGAAACTGAAATGAAGTTGATCAATTTTGTCACCAAGCGGATAATGCCAACGGCAGTGCAGTGTGACGTTTTGGACATAGAGGTACGCGGACGCATGGCACTTGCAACATATGTTGATGAGAGGGTCAATGGAGACAAGAACATGTTGGACAAAATGTCGAAGCTCAAGTATCTGATTTGGAATGGTGGATGCAAAAGTATCAGTCAGAAGGAATCCTCCTCCTCTTCCGAAGTAGTCAGCTTGAAAGCAACTAACTCTCTGTTCATTCGCTTGCTGCAAAGTCCTCAAGAGAACTGAACCTGCAGGACATTAAAGAAACACATGAATTTGCCCATTATAATGCAAGGCTAATGAGGTTCTCTGCTATTCCTACTACAAGCAAGTCCATCCTCATCCATGAACTGGAAGGAGCGGTTTCGGGGACAGATACTTCTGAAGAATGCATAGTATGTAGAGCCGATCATCCCACATCAATCAGCACATGTCTTGACCAGCATCGTAATAGATGGCATGGCTCTCGTGCAGGAGATAGCTGTCCTGAAGGATGGTATAAAGTGTTGCCGAGACCTGTCAGACTGTTTCATTCGAAGTGTTGACAAGAAGTCACGAGGCTACAGTGACATATATACTTATTATTCGATACCTACACTGTTACAAACTCCATGAAAGACAGAGCGAGAGATCTCCGAACAGCAGGAAGAGTACAAGACAAGAGATACAAAATAGAAGATTCCACACTTATCAAATACTTTAAGGTATTCCTAGGAACCAAGGAAACCAAAGCCAACCTCGTGCTATACTTGGCACAAAAAGCTGTCTACCTGAGCAAACTTCCGATCACTATCCACACACACAAAGGTGTTGTCTTCCCAATCAAACATGGTGAACATTACAAGTACACAAGAGGAAGCCGACATGTTACTGGTCATGAATGCAGTAGCAGTGAGTAGTTTGGGTAATACACCACATATATACTGACAAAGATGTGTTTTTGCTTGCTCTGCGCAGAGTGCCAGACCTCAACACAGAGAGTGTCATCATCATGGGCTCTGGTGATTGACGACGAAAGATTAAACTTAAATCAATCTACATGGCTATTGTCGCAGAACGTGCAGCAGCTTTGCCAGGATTCCACGCACTTACTGGATGTGATACCACTGGCCACATCCAGAGAAAGGGAAAGCCTACTTGCTTCAAAACGTTCATGAACGCTAGTGATGACGTAATCCATGCACTAGCTGAGATCAGTGTTGGTGTGTATCCATCTCCGGAGATGTTGGCTGGTTGTGAAAGGTTCATGTGTCAGCTCTTCAAACCTGGTTATGAATCAGCTAAAGCACTTCGGTGGCATATGTTTAAGCAACTCAAGGGCAACCAGGGTGTAGAGAAACTACCGCCAACTCAATGATCCATAACTGAAC
>JAYRBW010116479.1:0-17516 GCA_036023295.1 Invenusta paracnida
CTTGAAAGAGACAAAAGTAGCCACCATTTTCTTGGCTGCACTTCGACTTCTCATGAACTTGACAGAAGTAGGTTCTTCAAAGGTTTTCCACTGAGCAGATTGTTGCTTAGTTTCAGGGTCATACAGGTATACCCAAGTTTCATTTTGACTGGTTTGACACCACTGGACTGTCACACGTTTCTATTTCTCAGAAAGATTGTGTGGAACCTATCTTGCTGAAACTTTCCTCATGTTAAGCCTGTTATGAATTATTTCGTATACACTGCCTTTTGAGATTCTAAGGAGTACACTTATGTTTTCCAATGTTATCCGACGATCTTCATTCACCAACTTGCTGACCCTTTCTTCAAGATCCCCACTTGTGGCAGACAATGGTCGTCCTGGAAGTTTTTCATCTTGCAGGGACTTCCGGCCACGACGAAAATCAGCAAACCATTTGTAAACACATGACCTTGATGGAGACAGATCAGGAAAAGCAGCTTGCAATCGTTTTAAACTTTTCTGGGTGATAAATTATTTTTAAAGTCATAAAATATCATAGCCCTAAAATGTTCGTTTGATAATTCCATGCTGTATAATTTTTTTGATAAAATGTACAAATAAATCCATCGATTTCTAAATTTGAAATTCCAATTTTGAAAGATTTATGTCACATAAGACATTTGATTCTTTTTGCATGGACATTAATCTTTCTATAGTTAATAGCTATGAGCAAAAAATAATATTTCAATTATGTTTTCCTACCTAGTCCACGAACTTATTGACCTACCATCAATATTATTTTAACGTTTTTCTTTTGAGGAGCTCGTTTCTTAGCTTTCATTTTTGCGACATGGTTGTTTTTGTTTAGCTAAAAATAATAAGGATAAAAAACAATTTTTTAATCAAAATTGATCACTTTTAAAAAAGTATTTACAAATCTTTTAAAAGGTTCATATTAGGTATATTTTGTTCCTTGGCGCTTGGTGATTACGCTTGTACCAAAAATGAGTTTTTACTGCATTCTAGCCCGATTTATTAACGGTCAAAAATAACATTAATGACTAGAGCTGTTAGCATTTCTAAAGCTAATTGTTGACGCTCTTATTCTTGGCTTGTCGATGCTACCGCATCGTCTAATATATATAATTTTGATAAATATTTGGAAAAATGTATGAATTAAATAAATAAGTCTGTTCTGCAGCGTGTAAAAAATGTTTTCCAATATATTTTGGCAGGCCAAACCTCTGCCTTTCTTATGGAAAACAGAAAAACTGTCGGAAAAACTGTAGTAGTAGAGATGGTCAAACGCAATTGCGCCAGAAATCAATAACATGTATAAAGCACCACAATATTTAAGAGCACAAATAAACAACTTGGACACAGGGTTAGCAAAATAGAAAAAGGGAAAACAGTATATATATTAGACGAATGAGTACAGGATTTCAAGAACAGATTGAGCATAAAACACTGTTCTTGTAATCCTGTGCTCTTTGGTTTAATATGTATGCTGCTGTCCTCATTTATATTTTGCTAATCCTTTTTATATTTCTAATTTGTAATAATAATGGAACAAACTGGATGTAGGAGTGTATCTGGTCTTCTTCATGAGTATACATCAGAAGCTGACATTGAAAATTGTTCAGCAATTTTGAATGGTACAACTTTACAAGATACTACCAGAAGCCTGTGCCTAATAATGGCAAGCAGTGCAAAAGATTTTCATTTCAATTTTTCTTGCACCTGACAGGGAATGTTAACATTGTATACAATTATATTATTGTTAAATTATTATTAAAAAATACATCCCGAAAACTTTTAAATTACATTTTGTATAATTAAAATTCGAAAAATAAAGTTTATAGAAAATACTATTATATATTTTTATAAGTATAAATTATTCATTTATATTGAATAGTTTTATTTACTTCAATATACCTATTATTTTTATAGTTTTCAGTTTATCACTTTACTAATAGGTTGTTAGACATGACGCTTTAGATGTGGTTCGAACCATAGAGTAATGATTATATGAACTTTGCCTAGAGTAAAGTTTGATGACTTACAGGTGTGCGGAGGCTATAGAGATCCAGAAATCATTAAACTATATTTCTTTGGTGGCAACGGATATTTTAAATTATATACGGTTTAAAAATTGACTTCATACTTTTGTTTGGATTCTTTTATTAAATTCCAAAGACTTTTTAAAGCGATTTTATTGGATTGCTGAACATTTATGGTGATTGAAATAATATTTGCTTCATAAACCATTTATGACGTGGCCTATATTAGGTAACAGATATTAAACAGATAATTAAGATATTAAACAGATATTAAGATAACATAATTTACTAAATACAAAAATGTCAGTGTACAATCTTGCAATGTTAAGTTAACTTATTTAGTTCAATGTAGAAATTACAATTTGATTATGTGGGTTGGTATAGTAGGTACTATTACGCGAAATATGACATAATGAATGTAATCAGTTTTGTCAGTAATAATCTTTTTAGGGATTCTTTGAACACTGAATTTTTAAATTAATGTATGATTAAAGGATTTCGATGATACTTAAATAGGTATATAAAAACTAGTAATTTTTTAATCATATAATGTATATATATACTCGTATAATCATTATTTTTATATTATGAATATAAATGTATTGTGTATTTAAACCCAATATAATAATTTATGGGCATTTTCAAATTTATTATCTAAAAGCGACATCTAATTTCTTTAAAAAATTCAACACTGAAACTAGTTTTTTCAAACAAAACTGGAACTTGGATTCTCAAGTAAATTACCTACAGACTTTATTTATTTAAACTTAAATTCGTTCTAAATTCATCTAAAGAGATATACACGATATTAGGTAAACAGGATCGAAGGAAATTGCTTTAAAAGTTTATTAAACATATTTACCTCTATAAACTATGAAATAGTATAAACCAAACAATCTTGAGTGAGCGACCACTCTAGTTTTCTTGGTATAGCCATATCATTTTAATAAAGCAGATACTTGTCATAACATGTACTCATATATGTATATTGATGTCGAGGAATAAGGCCTAATTTTATCGTTAATCATCCAAGTTTTCTGACGCTGTTTTTTAAATTTGGAAAAATATATTACATATATGACATATTTTGTAAATATAAATTCACTAAATTATAGCTTTTGAGAACAATTTGAAGTCCTTAAATTCATATTATAATGCACTCATTTTTAAATACTTTTATAATATTTTGGCATACATAATATAATTTTTTTTAATCTGTATTTATTTTTATTCTTAATTTGATAATAATGAAATAAAAGTTTTTGTATGTGTAATAAATATAGTATATTTGATATTAATTTAAATTCCGATAATAGGTACATTTAAGCTTCTTTAAAAACTTTACTGAATTTGACAGTAAATCTATGGATTGTATTCTGATATATATAACTTAATTCATTGTGTATTAACGATGTTCAAGTTACAACATAATTGAATTTATTTTATTTACCCGACACAAACTCACATGCATCTATTTGTACCTATATTTGACAATAGTTAACTATAAAATACATCTCATTATTTGTATACACAACAATTTATTCAATATATATTGTAGGTATAAGATTAATGCATCGACGTTTAATGCACCGATAAGTGATAGACTTGTTTATTGACACACATACGCATTCATGGAGGTTTATAGGTAGGTACCTACCGGACAAAAAATCCCTGTTTATGTAAATTTCTTTATTATAAAGTTGATAGAAGTAAAAGTAGCATCTACGTGATCACAACAAAGAGTACTATTAATAAATATATAGAATAATAACGAAATTGTAATTGATTTCCTTAAAATTAGAATATAATTCTATAAGAAAAATCACTGTTTAACAGCAGACAGAAATGCCAAGAAACAGGGATATATTCAAGTGAATAATGTGACCAATCACACGTCTTCTAATGCTAATTAATAGTTATTGATAAGTTTCAAATAATTATTATAATCATTTTCCAAAAGAATATATAAAGGGTGTTGAATAAGTTAAAAATTATTGTTTTAGATACGCGTACTGAATATGTCGGAAGCATAGATATAAATATACTTTAAATAAACTTTTGAATATTATAGTTAATCTATATTTATGGTCGGAAGTGTATTAGATTAAAAAATAGTCCATTGCTAAAAAATATGTCATCAAATGGTCAAGCTATCAGAGTGAGCGAGATATTTTCATATTGAAGAGGCACAACTCGCAAAATGTAAAAACTCGTAAACCTTACCAGTTGTTAAATATTTGTCAAATGTGCACACTTCGTAAAATTAAATTAAAAATCTTAAAACTTCACGAGAACGAGTCGCGTTCTGAACAAACTAAACAATTTTTGTTCTTTTTGTAACAAAAACGAACAATTCAAAAAACTTATCGAGAAGGGGATACAAGTCGCAAAACTTATTTTGCACATCTCGTAAAATTACCTTAAGGTACGTTTACACTGGGACAGTTTTCTGTCGCAAGTCATAAAAATCAACCTGGAAAATCTTGCAATGGGTATTACACTATGAGCAAGCTTATTCTTCTGCAAATTATCCGACAGTTCATATAATTAGGTCATTTCTATAATTGCATACCTATTTTTATATAAAAAACTTGAGTAACTTTACAGTTACTCATAATTTGTGACTGACGATTTTTTTACTAAGTAATGTAGGCCTATTATGTATTATAATTGAAAGGCAGAGTATATAGTGTGTGGCTGCTTTGTTCTCTGCATTATTATTTAGTGGATGGATAGCAATATTAATTATATTATTTAGCAATAGATCAGAAACGTGTGGCTGCAGCTTATTTTATAATCTGTACATAAAAACAAAAAAACGTTCATGTTTGGTAAGTGCAAAAGAGACTCTTGGAACTTATAATTCCTTGCTTCAAGAGCTTTTAATAGAAGATCCAATGCAGTATCGAAATTTTATCAGCATGCATGCAGTTGATTTAGAAATTATTTAAACTTAATCGTCTGTGCCATTACAAAAAGGACACTTTATCATAATTCATACACTCTAACTTCAAATCCTGCCCCGGATTTCGCGGATCCGTCCTTCTTTAATTTTTGTGAGTACTAGCTCCGCAGGCTGTGCAGCTTTCTGCTGATTTCTGCGACACTCGTTGAGAAACGATCAGCTAAATTTTGTAATTCTTCATACTTCTTATATATATTGATAACCTTCACTAGTTATGTCCCACAAAACAGGTAATTGTTCATACATTTTTGTACATCCTCGGCACACCAGTCTTCTTATTAACTTCAGGCATAATTAGTAGATTAAATTTAAAAGAAGTAAATTAGAAATAGTTATATTAGAGATAGGCTTATATTCAACAAACTGTCGGGATAAAATAGCGCAGAGTTCTATTCCTTTGAAAGTAAATATATATAACACTACTTGGATATTATTATGCTATTGATTTATCAAGAAAACTTACATAAAAACTTGCACGACATTTTTTTTGACTTTTGACAGTTTCATCTAACGTTCTTCAGGACCTATAACACTAGAGAGTGCAAGTTTTTATGTAGGTCAGATAAAAACTGTTGTGATATTTATTGCAAAACATATTACACTTGACAGATAAACTGTCGACAGTTAACTTGCGACAGCTAGTTTTCTTAGTGAATCGTAAATTTTAGCAATCCTATAGGTCATTGTGTAAAATTGCTAGTGTAAACGCACCTGGACACTGGTTTTATTATACATATACATATATATGCAATGCTTGTATTTTATCAGCACTCTAAGCTTATTATTATAATACCCACTGTCACGAATCAGAAATATGAGCTTATACTTTCTTTAGTAGACGATGAGAGGGAAGAGTGAGTTGATGACAGTGGGTATTATAATATAAGCTTAGAGTGCGGAAAAAATACAAAAAACTGCCTATGTGTAATATAACCAGTGTCAGTCCGATATAACGTAATTTTACGAGATGTACAAACTAAGTTTTATGACTTGTATCCCCTTCTCGAGAAGTTTTACGAGCTGTTCGTTTGATTGTACGACTTGTGCAAAAATAGAATATATACTTTACGAGCTGTGTATTTTTACCAGTTGTAGCACTTGTATGTATATTGTGTATTCTGCTAAAATGTAGTATGATATAGTATTTTTCATGTGCATTGTTGTAAAATAGTCTATATTAACAAAAAGTTTTGTTTTATATGAATGATATACAGAACACAAAGTTGTTTTCCAAAAGTATTATAAAATAGCCTATGATATATTTTTTCTTAGAAAATTGAATACGGAACCAAACAAATAAATAGATTCAGCTAATCTGCGCCTTTTCTGTGAAAATTTCAGTAAGTTAATTTTTATTTTTTATACATAACATTTTTATATATATTTAGTTGCTTTCAAAATGTTTAACGAAAACAAATAATAAAAAATCGTATTATCGTTTGATGATATACACTGTATCGAGAAAATGTAATAAGTGCAAAAGCCAAAATATAATAAGTGCAAAAGCCAAAATCTCGAGAAAGAAAATAGCTACAGTGGCGACCGAGCCAAACTTAAGTTCCTGTGATGATTATCTATTCATCTGATACAAAATCAGATAAAAAAATTAATGCAAGGTCACCAGGACTCGAAATGGCGTTCAAGGATAATAAAATTAGAGTTTTGATTTAGTGCGCAAGCCAAAATTTATAGACAAATACAAAGAAGTTTGTACCGAGCCAAACTTGAGCTCCTGAGATGATTAATTATCTATATGCAATATGAGGCAACTAATAGATATATATGAAAAGTCGGATAAGAGAATAAGAAAACGATTCATCACAAAGTGACCTATGGGGGTATATTTTGAGAATGTTGTATGATTCAGAAGAAGCCAAATTAGTCAGAGGAGTAGTATGTGTAGAAGGGCAGAGCTCAGCTTGGTTATATAACCCTGGACAAATGGAGACCATGCAAGCGGTTTATGGATTAGGAAACACAGCTCACTTTGATACCACATATGGACAACCGGCCTATCTAACACTCTTCACTTATCGTAACGTTAGGCTAATTAACAAAGACACACAAGATAACCCCCCATTTGTTGGACCAGCTGTGATTCACACTAAAGAGAAGGATGGTTACTGGATATATTTACATCAATTTCTCTAATTATACTTGACCACTCTAGCTAAATATTTTAAGGCAAGCAATTATTTTTTACACGTTTACTATTAGTTCTCAGAAATCATTTAAAAAAAAAAATTTGATTTTGATTTTTTTAAACTGTATCCATTAGTTTGTCTGAACATAAAATTAGCTCTTTATACTGTAATGATATATATAATCAATTTATATTAATACAGTTACAATACATCAAATCTCTACAAAATATCTTTTAATATCTCACATTTAATGTCATTATTTAAGATTAGTAACTAACCTTTCACATTTTAAAACTGCTATACTTCAAAATTTAATTTAGATATTTCTACAACTGAACTTGAAAACCTATACATATGTATATAGGTATGTAGTTATTGATTAAAAGACAACAATCAAGAAATTATTTAATTCTAATTATTAAATTATACACAGCATTATTTTTTGCAAATAAATATCAATCGGATTGAATCATGATCAAAAGACAAAAAGTTAGATAAATGATTATTAAAATATAATTATTCATTTTGTTTATTTTTGTTTAGGAATCTTCTAGAAAACTGCATTAAAAAGGTTTCGAGAAAAAGCTTAAAACATAAAACATATATCATTTCAATTAATACAAATATTTAGAGTCACTTCAATTATATTGTGAGTTGCGTACAATGGAAGTTTTATTACATATTTTTATTTCAAAATGTATCCGATGCACATAAACAGGGGTCAGTGTCATATAATTATATTTGATTTTTTTATATAACATTTCTTTCATTTTACGTCTAAAGACCCTATTTCGAGGAGAAAATGGGTAATTAAAGCAGAATTATTATCTTTAAGTTATTAAAATTAATTTTCGAATGCATATGGTTTTATAATAGATATATATGTTTCATTTTTTACCATATGTTGCCAGATTGTTCAAACCAATTATCATGATATATTTTCCCTTTGATATTTACCTGCACATAAACAGGGAGGGATCAGTGTCACAGAATTTGTATTGATTATTTTAAATTTTTTTTCAATTCGCGTCTGATAATCAAGCAAAAAATACTCTATTGCCTTAAGATATAAAATGTAACTAAGGCTTGGAATCTTAAAGGTCTCCAATTGTTTTTATGGACACATTTTTATTTTACTTAAATTGAATTTTTTATATTTTTTATAATACAAGATTATAAGGACAATAAATGATTTATTTTTTATTCTATCTACTTTAGAGTTTACACATATAAATGACATCACTCTTAGTATGTTAGTTTTTATTTGATTTATAATTATATAATTGTAACCATTATGTTATTTAAAACATTTTTTTAATTATCTTAACGGCAAGTATATTAGCAATAATTTCGATTAAATATTACTCTACTTATATTTGTATTACGCATTTGTATTCTTATTTTCCACAATATTTGTATAATCTAAACATAAATTGCGGATGCACAAAATAATTTTTTGCAGACATTTATTTTTAAACACTGCCTAGATACATAAGATAGCAATTAACAAAGTTAACAGCATTCCTTAGAAATAATTAATGTTCAATATTAATTAAAAGTTTTTCTTAAATCTCGGATTATAATTTCCTTGTTTTAGAAATATCAGCATTATTTTAAGCAGCAATAATAATCTGAATATGGGAATTTTGTTTATTCTATATTTTATTTATAAGTATATTACCATTAATTAATGCTCGAAATAAAAATATATAAAAGGTGATACATGAGATTTAAAAAATGTAAAAATAGTTCTCAATTGAAATGTTTCTGTTATTATTATAATTACAAAATATATTTCAATGACATTGTAGTATGACGAATATTTTGTTATTTTACAACATATACACACAATTTAATGTTTTAGATAAAATAATTCAGTTAAAATATAGTTAAAATACATTATTGTATTAGAAAATAATTGATGTACATATATTTTTATATGTTTAGGTACTATAAACGTTTTCTAACATTGCATAAAAAGAAGGTTTGTGTGAATTAAACTAAACTTAATATTTGTAAATAATAGATAAATACTACTAAGTAGTACTGTATAATTATATATACAACGGTTTTTAATAAGGTAAAATTTTATAATTTTATATACTAATTACAGATCGATTTTTTAATTAATTATAATAAAAAATGTTACTTACTAACATTATCTATAAAAATTGCACTAGCAACGAAAAAGAATCATAGAAACTATATAAAAACAACAAGTGCATATAAACCGAAAGTGCGCATAGCGAATCTTTTTATGCTATTGGAAATGCGCACAAACCATGAAACATAAACACACACAGATACACTCAGAGATCCCTCCACATACGAAAGAGCGTCTATTGAACTGAAATATTCTTTCCCAGAGGATCACTGCATATATGCAATAGCCCGGAAACGTTTATTTCTTTAAATAATTTCCTTGCTTCAAAAATGGCCTATACTAAATGAATGAGTTCTTTTCAGTAGAAAAGAATAATAAACTA
Source organism: Invenusta paracnida (assembly GCA_036023295.1). Taxonomy (NCBI): domain Eukaryota; kingdom Metazoa; phylum Platyhelminthes; order Proseriata; family Coelogynoporidae; genus Invenusta; species Invenusta paracnida. Next base: position 9,638 of record JAYRBW010116479.1, read on the forward strand.
AAAATAACTTGTAAATTGCTGTATATCTTTCTAATATATCTAATATCTAACTCATATAACAATTGTGTGTCTGTATACGACTTTGCATGTATTCGAAAATAAATAAGAGTTATTATAACAGTTCGGATACAGTTTAATTTTTGTTAAGTGCGAATATATTGGTGTGAAAAATGAAGAAATTTGAACATTTTTATATCAATATCAATTTGAATGGTTACTAAATTATATACTTTTATATATAATTATGACGTGTTTATTATTACGTGTGTAATTTATCGGTCTAAATATGAAGACTATGTAATTATTTACGCTTTTGATTTGATCAATTTTATTTTTCTATAATATAATTGAGGGTGAGGGGGTCCTTCGGTAAAGATAGAGAAAGTACAAAGGCTCCTCTCATGTCCACCTAGAAGTAGGAACAGAAAAATACTGAAGAAGTTAACTATTTCAAATATATCAAAGTCTGTAATAAGAAGAGCATTATAATGAGGAAAATACGTATTATAATGAAATTTAGGCGCTATAATGACTATAAAATATATATATACATAAATTATATTTACATTATTACATTTCTATTCCATTATTATATATTTTGTTATGTAAAAAAATTAATCGGTAACTTATGCGTCTGTCACTTAGAGAAAAAAATAAAGCCTGTTATTATTATTATTATTATTATATGTATTTGTATTATACGTGTCATATGTGTATTATCAGATGAACTGCTGCAGAATATTTTAAAAATTAACGTAACGTTTCATTGATAAAGTCATATAAATACTATCTAGACAAAATTTCGTGACTTTTTATATTTTTAATTCCAATGATTGATTTCCTTATAAAATGTCATAAATTATATGTATTAGACAAATAGCTACCTAAAATTATGCATGTCATCGGTACTTCTGCACTAATGAAGTTAATAATTCTGTCTCTCACTAATAAAACAGGAATACACAAAATAAGTGTGTACAAAATAATATACATGTACCTATGAAACATATTTATATTAAACATTATTCAACATTAGATAAATGTATCTTATATTAAAATTTAATATAAGTACGATACAGGGTAGTAGTAGATAAAGTAGACTACGATAAAGTTGTTCCTGGTACGATATTAAGTATACTTTTATCCCATTGGCATTTGTTCAAAATATTTGGGTTTCTTTGAACAGTAAAGCTTTATAAATGTTATCTAGATACACACAGGCTTAAATAATAATATGAGTTTTTCAAAAAGGAATTCCTGTAAAATACATCAATTAATAAAATAATATACACACATATTTAGAAAAAACTCAGAAAAAAGGCAGGGAAGGGTAGCACGGGAACTTTAATTTCCCTAGGTTTCAATAGCTTATTTAATGTATAATACGTTTATTCAAGTTAAACAACAAGGTATTCTTTTATTTCAAAACAAAAATATAACATTTTAACAAAAATATAAACAAATAATATGATATATTTTAATTTATATATAAAACAAATAATATGATATATTCTAATTTATATATAAAACAATAAACATGGTTACGCAATAAAATATTAAAAAAATGTCATTGAAATAAATATGTGGTACATATATATATAGAAATATAGAAAATACGCTTCAAATATTATACAGATGTACATTTAGGTTTTTAATATTCGTTTTAATAAATTTTTATACAACATCTAAATGCTAGGTTTAATAAACACGATTAATCTTGTAGTAGACAAAATTTGGCATGAAAGTGGATTTTTTGAGTACTAAGAAATACTTATTGGTCAAGGATACAATAACTAATCAAAAGGAAGGAACACATTTACAGGTTTAAGAGATGACAATTCTATAAAATATATAAAGATAACTATTCGCTATGGAATATTTTATCAAATACCTACAACGTTTATAATTTATTTGTTTTAATATATTAATAATTAAAATAAGACAATGAAATATTGTTCTCATAACTTAATTAAAGTTGATTAGATCAAGAAATATACATGTTTAATAATAAAGAATTTGTTAGCTAAAATCCATTAACAGCAATACCACTTTCCATAAAATTATACGATGCAATATGATTAACACTTATTGAATTATTAACAAATAACTGTATTGGGACTACGTATTGCCAAACCAAACTAAAGCAAAAATGTCAAAGTACATAAATAATTGATCACATTAATTACTAAAACATTAAATTAACAAAGAAAATAATGATATTGTGAAGTTATTAAAAAAAAGTAAAATAGACTATTTGAGTCACAGATATATAGAAGATTTATAAACAAAATGAACTTCATAAGTGTATTTATGTGTACCTAATAAATTATCTGACTGCAGTATATTTGTTACAAAACGCAACGATTTACAATGAGTTTACAGTGTTAAAAAATTAAATGAAATTTGTATGGGTAGTTTCCACAAAAGTTTTGAAAAAGTTACAAAACATGAGTTAAATTAATGTGCAATTATATAATAAATAGTATAACTTATAGCACAGAATAGCATATAGAACATAGCGTAATTACCTAGCTTATATTATTATATAAAATTTAAAAATATATACACCTCACAAGCACCCCACATTTCTTCAATCTTCGACGGTTTTTATAATAAACAAATACGAGTACAATAAATCGAATAAATTGTAAAATATAACGCTTATAGTCATAAAGAAGAAAACAGAGTTAACAGCACGCAATAAGAGTTTAGTTTATCTTAGGTTTAGGTAACTGAGGTAAACCGGGTAACTCCATTTTCTTTTTTATATCCGGTGTTATATTCTACTTGCTTATTTTAAATCCCGGTTGAAGATTTTCAAAACGTCAAGTGTTGTTGTAGCTACATTTTAATACTACTTTAACCACAGAAATTTTCAACTGATTTTGTTTTATTAACATTAGAATGGTGAGAATAATAATTGTAAATAATATACAACAAATAGCATGGTTAAAACAAATTGAATTTTGTCAAATCATCTGTTGTATGCTTGCTTATAACTTAAACATGTAAAAATAAATGTATATATATAAAATGTATTTAACCCTATATTTTTTTAGGATTATCTTTTTAAATAAATCAGTTATATTAACTATATTTTATGAAATTATACTCAGAATTTAAATTTTCGTATATGTCCACAAATAAACATTCATTTTTTCGACTCAAAATTTAAGAAGCTAGTCTGAGAAGATTTTTAAATATATTTCTAATCAAATTTTTATATCCTTAGCTATATTTACATACAGAACTGTTTCATTGTAAGCGCACGAATGTTAAAATGTTAATCGCTTCTCTAAAACTTTGTCTCTCGTCTGATAAAGTTCCGATTCACCACCGACATATTAGTTGCCGAATACTCCTGACTGCTTCCCCGATCTTTTCCTACAAAGTTTCCAACCTTCCGTGTTGGTGTTGTATTCTGATCTGGTTGTTGCTCCGTGCGGTATCCCATCGTCGTTATCCGGCGATCGTTGATCAAACGCCGACAACAAATCGCTGCTTTGAAGCTCTCCCGATAGTTCTTTGAATAGAGGCAGTAGATCCAGGGATTCATACAACTATTCGCCGCTCCTAGCAGTTGACTAATCGGGATAACATAGTGACTAAAAACACGCACTGCGTTTGGAATTTTGAGAAGACTCCGTGGTGAGTAGAAAACGAAGAGAATGGAGGTGTAAAGCGGGAGCCAAGATATACCAAACAGAGCAACAACCGTGGCCAGCATCTTGACAACTTTGATAGACTTCTTGCGCGTCACTCCACCGTGGTAAACCATTAGACACACGCCAGAGTCGTCGTGTCTCGCACGAATTCGTCGCCAGAGCTTCACTCCGATGGCTGAGTAGAAACCGGAGATGAGAACAAGAGGAACTGCGTAACAGGTGATGAAAATAACTCCCAGGAAATAATCTTCACCTAGCGATCCGTCGTCAAATTTGGCACTGCAGCTATGAACGACTGTGGTGTTGTCAGACAGCTTGATGGCCGTCATTCGGTAGTAAATGGCCCAAGGGAGGAGAAGAAGAGCCGCGAAGATCCAGATTCCGCCGATGATCACTGTGGCTCGGTATCGATTAATGAAGCGCTTCAAAGGATAGCATATGGCCAGGTATCTGAGAAAAGTATATAAATAATATATGTGATATATTTTAACTAAATTTATTTCGATATACATATGTATAAGATATGAAATTAACTGTTGATCTAAACATATTTTTGTTTTCCAACATTTTTCGATTTTCTTATAGATAACAAGTTTCAAAACTAAAATGTAAAATTAAATTTATATTACAGTATAAGTAAAAAAAATCAAGAAACTTAAATATAGGTATTTAAAAATCTCAACAAAAAACCTGTAAAAGCAGTAAAAGGCATACGTAACTTCTAAATACATTAGAAACGCCCAGACAGGAAAGTTGTTACAGTGTTTCATCCAGGGTTTTATCATAATAAAATGATTATCCTAATGATTATCCAGCATGAATGTAATAAAAACCGCTCACGAAGCACTTAAAGAATCTACATATTAAGACGATAATTGAACTTAAATTTAGCTACATTGTGTAAGAGTTTCTCCAAAAACACTATTGATACATTGATACAAGTGTCAACCTAAAAATTGTCCGACAAATTTTCAATTGAAACAAGCTATACCAGTAGTAAAGAGGTGGAGCGCGAAACAAAGACACCCCCCTCCTCCGCCCCCTCCCCACCCAGGTCAATCGTTTTCTTTCCGCATGCAGAATATAGACATAGAGCTTTTGTGCCTGATCAATAGGTAGATTACTATCCCTCGTAGAACTCCTCTATCATGGAATTATTAAAATCCGCCTCATTTATTATTATCATTAGTAGTAGGTGCCATATCACTGTAACAGCTTTTTCAATCCAAATCCAGCACCACATGATACGGTCCGTGCGAGTGCAGCCTTTTCTGCTAAAGTGAGTAAAGGGCGAAGGAGAGGAAAGACGCCTCCCTTTTATATACATCCAAATGTTTTTCTATTGCAATGCACCCCCTATAGATTGATGTGAACCCGATTTCTTTTATGAAGTGTTGGACTACAACAGGAATTCACAAACCTTCTTAGTTTGTCTTTGTGTCTGATAACGTGCTCACGAATTTGTCTATTCAATCGGACTCTGTTTGTATTTCGTCTTCGTTTTTAATATCTTTCAGAATATTATACAATAGCGCAACAATATTTTTCAACTGGCGACTACTTGCATGCTTCATTAATTTCTGTCTCTATTTGTTACTATCACCCGCTTTGACAAGTTTACGGCAAATGTGTCCACTCATATAAACAATGGCCATGTTTATATACTATAAAGCGCGGGATATAATAGGACATATATGCGCTGAGGAAACTCATCAGGTAGAATACATGTACGAACACGCAGTTCCTCGGGAGTATTTTGATGTATGGCAAGAAACAGGTAAGAATGTGGGCGTATGTTCACTACATCTTTATATGCACCACTGAGAAAGCCCTTCTGGCCCACATCTGTCTAGACAGGCATTCAATCTGACTGGCATCTGTCAGGGATTTAAACAGTACCATATACTGACTATTTAATGAGCGTGTTTGGTTCTCCCTACCCCCTGTACAGATTTTGAGTAATGGATATTACCATGCAGGGTCTATGGTGTACAAGTCGAGTAAACAAGTTACTAACTACCTTGGAGTTTTCCGCCTCCATCATTAAGTCGTCTAATTCAATCATATCGTGAGGTTTTACAATGTCAAATGAATCGGGTAGCCCTGTTTCATATACTCATAGGTCATCAAGTTATGGTCGGCTCATGCTGACTCCCACTAAACCAATGTACCATGTGGGGCGGGATATTGAAAAGCACGTCTCTATGTTTAATAAATTTCTCTGCAAATGTTGTCTTGCCAGCCTGGCTGGTACCTACAACTAAAATAGTGGAACTGTGTTTTAGCTGAATATTATACATAGTAAGTATAATGGTATTATCATATATGGTTATGTTTAAACAGTTTAACCAATCAAAGATTGAGAAACGTTGCTAAGTTTTAAATTGTTTGATGCCTCACAAAATAGACTATAAAAGTGTAAGATGAAATCAGTTTGCTTATTTTTCCGCTTATGCGAAAAAAAGGAGCATTACGTAAAATATAGTCCTACTGCTCGTTTTAGTGTCTTATTATTATTAGGCAGAGGTATATAACGAAGAGGTTGTAGCCTTTTTTTAAGGCTGTAACTAAGGCTGTTTTAAGGCTAATAACTGTTTTTTACAAAACAGTACAGCCCAATAAAATACGTAATAGTAATAAAGTAATTACGTAATAAAGCACAATAAGGAAGCACGTATCATATCATTGTCATTGTCCGATTCGGTATTGTCTTGTCACCCAACATGGTTCACTCACGCATCGCAAAGTTTTCCAGTTTCTGCTTCTCTGACTGTAACAGATTCTTTTACGGCGCATGTAGTCTACACTTCAAGACGCACGCAGGACAGCGATTTCATTGCTTTTAAATCAGTATTGTCGAAGCTTCAGCGATACAACAACGGCCTACTCCATCGAGTCGGCTCTAAAAAGGTGTCATGGACACTGCAGTGGGGAAAAGGTTTTCAACTATAGAACCCTTGCAGAGGCCAGCATCAGGCAGGCGGTTACTGCTGGGTAGCGGGGGTGGCCACTGGGATCGTCCGTCTCATTTGGCCCCACGAATGGACACTTACGGAGTGGAGCGCAGTCGCTACCCTTCCAATTACGAGCCAGTCGGTTTTTCCTCTACCATTGAAGGTACAGGCAATCTCACTCACTGAGACTTACAATTTTCCTCCTCCTGCTCATCAAAAAGTGCTGCAGACCTCACTCTCTACAGTTTATGACCTTCCTCCTACTCCTGCTTCTCATGCTAATCAGACACTGCTGCAGACCCTATTGCCTCTCACATGTATGTACCTATACTCTTGGGATGATGGCCTCTTGGACCTTCCCCGGCAGTACTGAGGGTCTCTGACGATGTCGAAGACTATGAGGTGTGTGATACACCAAAATTTGTATTGTAATTTTTGTTTATTATTTTATATTCTTATATTCAATTATGAGTTCGTGCATCATATCAGTCTTCTTATTTCCTTCACAATAATTGGGTATGCATTATTTATCACTAGGTTAGAAAATTGCTCACTTGACTTGTACTATAAGTATCAGTCCTAACAATCTCATCGTCTAGTGTGTTAATAAAAGTTGGACTAGTCTATAGCCATTGTGTTTCATAGAACTAACCCATTTTGATAATAATAATTACCAATAAACGTCAAATTTCATGTTTATTAATAGAGCCACCATAACATTTAAGCCAGGTATAAATTGCACTACATATAACTTGTTTAATAGCGTCCTCATTAGGATTATATCTATCGGCGTCCTCAAAATGTTCAATCCTACTACTATTGTTGCTATTTTCTGTTAAGTCAAAAGAGGAGTAAATAGGTTTTCATTACTACATGTATATGCTATGTATATTTATTCATATAAAAAGCCTTTTTTTCAATATATATTTCTTTTGTTATTCTAAAAATGACAAGCAGATCTAGGTTAGGTATGGACATGACACATAATAAAAGTGGGGACATATAAATAGTTAAACGAGAGATTAAAATAGTAACACATAAAGAGTATTAAGTTATGAGTGACATGGACGTTTACACTGTTAAAAATACTATGTAAAATAACATAAAAAGAATGTTATTTTACATTGTTTGCACTTTTTACATACTAAGAATGTAAATCTACATAGTTTAAATGTAATTGCCATATTACATTGTTTGAATTACATAAAAACAATGTAGAAACAAAGTGAAACTTTGTAAAATTACATATCTGGTGTTTAG
>JAYRBW010116490.1:0-17515 GCA_036023295.1 Invenusta paracnida
ACGCTACGGTATATTTAATATGCGCTCTCTCACAAGTTTTGTCATATATACCCCTGACGAGGCTGTCTTACAGCGAACATTTGGGTACAATACAACATCTATTTCGCAGCTCCGGCTTATATCTATCTTTTCTCAAATGTATCTGTATAAAATTTTTGAATAAATGTGATTGATCAGTAAATTGGAAGAGAGTTTGTAATGTTACATAAAAATAGCAACATTAAAGATTTTAACAATTACCGAACTATTTCCCGAGGACTACTAACCAAATATTAACTGAAAAGATGCTTTAGAGACAAACAATGAAGCTTTCGTCACCTTTATAGACTACAGCAAGGCTTTCGATGATGTCTGTCACAACCACAGAACTGAACAGCGATATGCTCCCGTAGAGGGAGAGGCTTTGGCGGTTGCTTGAGGACTGGAGAAATCCCGTTATTTTACTCAGGGTTGTGTCGATTTAGTCGTTGTTACTGATCATAAATCTCTAGTAAATATTCTCGGTGATCGAACACTCGACGAGATAAGTAACTCTCGCCTGTTCCGCCTTAAACAATGAACTTTTTTGTAAATAGTATTTTGATATTGCGCACATGCCCGGTAAGACTAACACCGCAGCCGATGCTACATTACGTCATCCATCACCGAGTACCTATGCAACGCTATAGCAAGCCTCTCTCTAGGCCTAGCATGGATACTGCCGAGTGCGCCTTGACGGCAGCCATTTGTCGTGATACCTCATCTTTCACAGCTCTTTCCTGGGAACGTATTGCTAATGAAACAATTCTGGATCCTGGTATGCATAGGCATATCTGTAAGGCTATCGAGGAAGGCTTTCCAGAAAATCGTCGCGCAACCGATGACAGCATATCAGCTTTCTGGACGTACCGTGAGAGCCTCTGCATATTGGATGGGGTCATTTTGTACCAGATTCTAGTGGTGATTCCTCCATCCCTCCGTGACGATGTCCTTCGTATCCCTCCATTTCGGCCCACCAAGGGGTATCTTTAATGGAATTATGCGCACGATCGATCTTGTTCTGGCCAGACATGTCTGCTGACATTCAGGTGACCCGCGATAGATGCTCTTCCTGCGTCAAAACTGCAGCATCACGTCAAGTAGTAACACTACCTGCCGCTTGCCTACTACTCCATTTGAGTCCATATTTGCTGACTTCTGTGAATATGGTAGATGGTAATCGGCGATCGTTTGTCGGACTGGATAGAAGTTTATAGAACACCTCCTGGAACGTCTCAAGCTGGCACTGCGGGTCTCATCAGCTGCCTACGTCACATGTCTGCCACATTTGGTGTCCCAGACGTTCTTTCTAGTGATGGGGTCCTGAATTCACGGCGTCTCAGACACAGGCCTTCTTGTCACGCTGCGGTGTTCGTCATCGAATTTCATCAGTCTCTTTCCCTCAGTCCAATGATCGCGTGGAAGTCACTGTCAAGAAAACGAAACGTATATTGATGGACAACATAGGTCCAACAGGCAATTTGGATAATGATGGATTACTATTAAGAGCGTTGTTACAACTTCGTAACACACCTGACCCCGATTGTAACGTGTCCCCAGCAGAGATCATATACGGAAGACCCATTCGCGATGCCTTCTCCTTCGTCAACAGACTTGCCAAATTTGAAAGCCATTCTGTTCGATCAATGTGGCGTGAGGCCTGGTTGACAAAAGAAAACACCACGTTTCACACGAACGACTGAGACTCTCAACTTTCACTCAAGGGCACTTGAGTCACTGGGTGTTGGAGCACGAGTGTATATGCAAAATCAACGGGGTCATCATCCTAACAAATGGGACAATTCTGGTGTTGTAATGGAAACAGAGGGCGCATACCTTGTAAAAATTGATGGCTCGGGCCATGTAACCCTTCGCAATCTAGGCGCTATTTAAGATAATATGTCCTACCCCCTTCACATATTGGAGACTCACTGCGATCCTTTTGTCCCACTCCATCTGTCCAGCACACAAGAGCAACGACCACAGTTAACTATAGCACCCAAGGACCATACTCCACATTGCGTTAATCCCGAGCAAGTACCTGATGCCGTTGTCAGTACATCTGATCCCCATACACGTTTATCACCGCCTGTAATCGCAATTGAGAACTCGGCTGATCCGCCTGCAATCACCCCATCACCTGCACAAAAAGCATCTACCGTACGGCCGTTATCGCCTGCTAAAGAGCAAAGACCAAAATGATCGTGCCGACTACCCCGTAATTATGATGCTGCGTCAGGACTATGGGTTCCACCCATTACGTTCATGACTCATGAATGTAGGGGGGATGCTAAGATTTCGAGTGTGGAAGCAATAGATTACATATAGTTGCATAAATACCTAGTGTCCTGTGTATCTCACTAAATTATTATATTTATCGATTGTTCATCATTGCAGTATTTTCTCGATAGTTTATTATCATTATTATAGTTGTTGCTGTTATACAGACAGGTTGATGTAAGTTTATTGGTATCTTTTAAATGACATTAACTATTTATGTTTCTATGCTATTGTTTATAATGATATTCATTTCATCTTTAGTTAATATTTGTTTATATATATATTTTTATAAATATGATCTGAATACTAAATAAAATATAGTCAGAAAAGTGGGTTTTCTTCATTCTTTACAACTAGTTGCCTAGTTTTAAACATATTTTAATTTAAAAAATTATTTACAAAGTTAATCATTTGCACAGTGTAATATGACTGAAAACTCTGTCCAATTAGTAAATTGGCATAAGCCAGACCAAGGTCAAGAGGGTCAGAATTTGAAACATTTTACTTCGTTACATATTAATTGTAAACATTGTTATTTATGGTAATAATTTAAAACTGCATTTCATAAGTATGTGACAGTAGATATTAATGATTTAAGCTACCATTCCAAATATTGCAGGATTAAAATTTGCATATCATATTGTGACATGAATATCGTGATTAGAGTTCACCCCGCGATTTCTGTTAAATTTAAACTTCAAAGCCTCATTTTTTTTAATCAAAACTTATCAAATTGAAAATTTTAGCGTGGTTTTAACATGCCCAAGTTTAATAGAATTCGAATTATACCAAATGTAGTGTAAATAGTTATTTGAAACTATTTTTATAGCAATTATTATATATAATTAACTCAATGTAATAATTTATTATTAACGTATTTTGATATAGATAAATGTGGTAGGTACTAGACTAGTACTATATTTACGAGTACACATATCTAGTGGTATGATGTATGTATAATAAGATGTCATGATATGACACATGATAATATTCATTAAAATAATTATTTAATAATCAAACTAATAAATATTGCGCAGATAATCGAATTAAACATATTATTCTTTATAAAAATCCAAATTTGCACAGAAAGTTTAAACGCATAAATAAATTGATAAGAATATGCTTTTTTTCATTGATTAATCAATCTGCCTGTTATGTCAATCGCACTAAAAGACGTTTAAATATTATTGTTTGATTCTAATGTCTTTGATCATAAAATTTTAACATAGCTTGCCACATCTCTTGCTTTAAGATCTCTGTGCAACAAAGCATAAATAAAACTTTTTAGTTAGGTAATCAATTTTTATACATCTAAGTAACAGAAATTTAGCCTGTTTTACGATACTCGAAATTAATTATCTAGCAGTTGGTTAGATAATGTGGCGATTTCTTTTAGCTATACTTGAGTCATGTGCCACATTGTAGACTTTAAACTGTATATTTTAAGCATTATTTTGAAATTAAAAAATCGTGGTAACCTCTAAAACAGATATATTATAAGTGTCAAGTTTGACGTTTTGGTCAATTACAGTAGTCCATGTGAAATACATTTACAAAGGTGGAGTAAATTATGTCTCGATGATTAATTTCAATGTACTATCTACATACTACCGTGACATTATTAGATTTATTGATTAATATTTTTTTATAAACCTTTCCGATTGCTAGTTATATAAAAAATTAAAGAAATAACTTAGAAGGAAAAAAAAATGAACAGTAGAAAAATTATATTATTTATAGATCACATAATATAAAATATATATATAAGCTGGAAGACAAAGAATAAATAAATCAAACTGTACATAATTAATACGTAACTATATACATTGAGCACAAATTTTAATGAAAATTATGTGAATTATAACATAAAATATAGTGTAAAATATCATAAATGATCTTTAAAAAAGAGTGATCACTTTTTCCTTCGACTCTTCTTGCTCTTCCTTGGATGACGCCCACCTCCTGAGACAACCTGAGCCCAACTGAGCTCCTCTCCGTTCCCCACGGCGCCTACTGGAAGACGCACTTTGGGAACAGAGTCCAGACCGAAACTGCGTGCTAGGGCGAGCAGATCAAGGCCATCTCCTGCTAGCCCCGTGTCTCTGGAGGTACTGTAACCGCGGACCAGAGCGGTGAAGGCCTCTTTCCCAGTTCGTCGCAGAGAGGGATCATTGCGCACTATCTCTTTAAGAATCTTCTGCATGGAGATGAAGGGGAGTGGTGCAAAAAAATTTAATAAATATATTTATAGCATAAGAGATTTGCAATAGCCCAGAAAAGCCTTTAATTTCTAACCTGGATTTGAAAACACAAAAAAATTAATAGAGGGCACGGAGTTTTACTTTTTAAACATTTTCGTAAACTTCTCCTCTTATGGGTCTGGCAAGTTTTATTTGATAATTATTTAGATAAACAGGCAGATAGGGTCGCAATGTCCTCTTGACCCCACGCTGGCAAACCATTTTTTGGGCTCACATGGAAAATAAGATGAATTCCATTTCCCTTCAATCGTTTATATTCGGTGTAATGATATTTTGTTGCGCTTTTAATGACTCCAACAACCATTTTGATTTTCTTTCGTTTTTTAATTCACGTCATTCTAACATTAAATTTACTATAGAAATATGTCCGCATTCTCTTGCTTTTTTAGACGTTGTTATTTCGTCGTAAAATAATAAAGTTGTCTCCAGCGTTTACTCTAAACCTACAAATACTAGTATTTAACTTAACTTTTAGCCCTTTATCCTTAATCTTGGAAAACTAGCCTTCCTTATTTATTATTTTATTAATCGTGCTTATCACGTTTACTCCTCCTGTAACTTATTCCATTCTGATCTCATTAATTTATCTAAACATTTGTTCGTAATTCTTAACTCCAGAGTTTATTTTGGTATTGTGTTAACTCGTTCTTAAATTTAAACATGCTTTCTCTTTCGATTAACAACCAGCAGCCTGATAATTCTAGTTATTTTTATTTTTCTAGTCACCCTTTAGTCCTTCCCAAACAAATTAAAACGCTTATATCCAATAATTTAAAAATATTGTTTAATATTAACTCAATATTTATCGCTTAAAGATCGTGTTCTTCTTGCTTTAAAATTTAGTGCTATTTACCAATTTAACTGTTCTGAGAATAGGCAGTGGCGTTACATAAGTCAATTGTTAAGCGTCATCTCTTCACTAGAATTTCTAAGCATGCTTACAATCGAAAAATTTGGCTATTGCTTCGTACCGGCTTTCGTGTAGTTGCTTCTGTAACATTAATAACTTTCCTATTTTAGACACTGCCAATAATTTTCTAGATCTTTCTATAAAAGAATCTTTGTAAATAATATATTAAATATAACCACCCCATGCTTAATAATTTTATTACGCAATTAATCCAGTAATATTTCCTAAATCTTTTCTAATCTTCGTGTACTCAGTCTTATGTTTGAACTGTACTCTCATTTTTAGTATTGCTGTAAATTTGTATATAAATTGTACTTATTGTAACCTATATAAGCATTATTAATTGTATTAATGTACTACTTATTATCTTTCCTGACGATGTCCTAATAGAACGAAACTAGTAGAAATACATCCTATTTATGAATTTAATTATCTTGGCCTTTATTTGGTATTACAAGTTTTTCAGCCGTACAATAGATTATGTATAGTTTAATAAAATACACACTATGGTATAAAATATACAGTATGAATCACAGTATTTTTACAATATTATTAGTAAATGGGTAAATAAATAATATTGTAAAAGGTTTGACTGAAATCTGTTATACTCGTAATTCTACAGCACAGCAAGCTTGAGTTATGTTGACCCATCTGAACGAAATGCATGAATACGTATGAAGATTAGAAAAATGCGAGAAAAACTTATTATACCATTACGGTATATCTATGGTTTTCACGCATTTTGTCCGATAAAATTTAAAGAATTTGACCGAAATAAATAGATATTTATTGAGATTACGAGATTTGGGTATGTTGTTTAACCCCACCCACCCTTTCTCAGAGACCAAATGTAGCTTCTATAACTAACATAAAAATAGAAGAGTACAATTTTAATATTCCCATGTAAATGACAACTAATATTATTTCGATCAAAAGAAAATAACAAAATTTAAATTGCCATTTAATTGAAGTACTTATTTTAACAATATTGCCTCGATTTTAAGTTTTACATCAACATTTTAGAAAGATAAAATATAAAATGTCACAAATATCTAACATATTGGCTGATGAAATAACAATAATGATCTAATAAGAAATCAGTATTACTGAAAGAAAATCGCATTATTAAAAAATAAATAAACAATTACAATAAATAAATTTAATATTTGTAACGAATTTTTTGTAGAAATTCATAAAAAAAATACTCACATTAGTGTTTGAATTCTAGAAATTAGTGATTTGTAAAGAATATTTACAGCATAAAATTAATAAAAATAATATTTTGTTGTAATAGTTAAGTTAGATTTCCTAGCTGGTGTGAGAAAATCACATTAGTTATTATATTACATAAATTCTTAAATAACAAGTCTCTATTTTTATTTATAAAAGGACTGAGGACGTTTATATGTATTACATTTTGCCTAATAAGCTGTGAGATATATACGTATTTTGTGAAACATTATTTATTTCGACATTAAAGTGTACAATTAATGATAAAACACCATTTATAAGTACACATAAAATATATCGGTAGATTAAAATAAATATATTTTGAAAATGTTAAGGACTTATCAAAATATAAAATATGATATAAGTAAATAAGCAATATATAAATATTTTAATAGGCTGCTATCAGTAATAAAACTAGAGATGTATTAGGGGCGGACCAAGCTTTTCTACTACGGGGGGGGGGTGGATTAGAAAGAATCCAGCATCAAAGGGGCGATATGGCTACGCATTAAATCGGCGCGCAGCGCCGGAAATTTTTAGTTTTTGATGTTTAAAATGTATTTCAAATATATATATTTTTTATTAGATTTTTAAAAACCTTTAAAAACTTTTTTTTAATCTCCCAAAGGGGGGTTGAGCCCCTCCCCCCAACCCACCCCCTTGGATCCGCCAATGTGTATTGATGATAAACATTTAGATTTAATATAATATGATCAAACATAGAAGCACTAATAAGGCTTAAACACAACTAAATACATGCTTCCCACGTTTTTTTCATGATCAAGTTCCCTGACTTTTTGTTATAATTAAATTCGAGAAAAATAGATAGATTAGTAGAATATTAAATTAAAGCTTTATGTACTGCATTGATTCAATAGTAGTATTAAAAGATGTACATGTAACACAACTAACATATACATTTATAAAAAATGAAGATCTTTACAAAAAATACCATAAAATAAATATGAGTACCTACATAAACATAAATACCAGTCCAATGTATAAAAAGTTAAGTACAAACAGTAAGGGGCATTAGTTAAATCCACATAAAATATGTTTAAAGAGACAAAAGCACCTAAAATGTAGAAAACATAAAACATGAAATGTAAAATGTTGCATATGCATCTCAGTCCTCCCTCTTTCAAGTTGATGCACTTATCTAGAGATTACAATCCTGATATTATTGTATCTTTTTTTAGTATGCAATGCATTCGATTTAATCAATAGTTCTCTAGATTTACCAGTTCTTTCAGCCTCATGTGCATGAAGAGCATCAGCAGACGTTGACAATTCATCAATATATTTTTGAAGCCTTGTCCTTGGCTCTAAAAATTATCTGTTATGATATAACTTATTGAACATGGAAGTTATCTTGAATGAAGATGACACTGTTGTAGTTGTAGCATTTGCAACATGTTTTGGTGACTTTTGACGCACTGCTCTACCATATTGTTCAGTTTAAATTCTTTCTGGCACAACTTACAACTGACCTTCTCTCTGGAGGATGCAACTTCTTGAATCCATGACTTATATTGTGGGTGATTCAACCAGTGGCGAATAAAATAGGTTAATTTAGTCTTAGAAGATGACACAAGTTGCAAAAACCGTAAATCACAACAAAAAAGGAAAATATATACTGTTTAGTAATACAACAAATAATAAAGAGAAAATGTAACAACATCAAATGGTTTAGTAATTATTAGAGTCACTTTTTGGGATTAGTTGACAAGGTTCTCATCTTATTTAAACTATCAAATTCCTGGGTTTTGCCTGATTTATTAATGTAAAATACTCACGCAATCTATTATTATACAATATAAAAACATAAACCTGTATCAAATAAACACAGTAACAAACAAAACAACATCAATAAAGCAAAGCAAGTCATTTTCTATTATGCTTTTATTTATAGCAAATATTCATGTTGTTTAACAAAGGAAATAATATACTGCCCTTTTGAAAGTAAAACAAAATTGAAGAAGAAAACAGATAAATTTGTGAATAAAATAAATTATGTACATAGTAAAAAGTGAACTTCTGTAGGACTTTTTAATACATTTTGTACAATTTTGAAAAATAAAATTATACAGTAATTAGTGAATTTCCCTTTTTTTAAATAAATATATAAAAGAAAATTATACTAATTTCAATTCCCTGACATTCGATAAAATTTTCCAGAAATATTTCTCAATTCCTTGACTTTCCCCTGACATTTTGCTTAATTTAAAATTCTCTAACCCATGTGAACCCTGTAAGTATATGTCCAATTGAAAGACTGACCTGCGAATCTCCGACAAGGTTATAATCAAAGTCGAGTTCTGTGACCTTGACGTTTGCCTCTTTGAGCACGTCAAGGAAAGTGAGTTCGTGAGGCCTCAAAAACAATAGAGCATTCCCACTGGCTCCACCTCGAGCTGTTCGCCCAACACGGTGGATGTACTCTTTGAGGTCATCTGGCGGGTCGTATTGGAGGATCCAATCAACCTAGAGAAGAAATTTTAAACAGTTTGAGATTCTAGAAATAAACAATTTAGTAGATTGGGCATATTCGGAAGTTATAGTGTGCAATTACGAAATTATACGAATTAAAGCTGTCGAAATTGAGGCCTTAATTTAGTTATTAACACAAGACTGCATATTTTATTAAAGAGAAGAAACGTAAATATATTTATTTAAAATTGACATTTTATTACAAATAGGACATTTGGCCACCAACAATAATCCATGTATATACGAAATGTAGATTTCTTTTAGATTTACTGTGAATAATTTACTTTGTATTAACGTCAAAACTAAAAGAACAATTTTCCTTAAAAAATATATTTACATAATTTATATGTATTCATATAATATGACTAACTGCCAGTTATATCCTATAGCTGATGCTTTAGCGTACCTATGTAGATATTACATATTCGAATATAGTTATAGAACTATTAAACAGTGTATTAATTCCGAGACATGTTATTAACATACAAGAAACGTAAATATTAAACAAACAAATTAGGAACAAGAAATAGTCATGCTATGTGTTTTAGAAGTCAAAGTTCAATTGCATTATTACATAATTAATATAGAATATATAATGCATAGCGATAGGTATCTGATTTGTACATTAGGAACAAGGAAAAGCTGGATGCAAGTACGTGAATTCATTCGAGCACAATAGTCAGTTATTTAATTAATTTTTAATGTTGCTAACGTGTCTCGAAATAAATGAATACGTAATTAAATATTTATATAATTATATATTCCATTATGTAATCTATATCTGGATAAATGATTCGAGAAAATCTTAAATTAATACAGATTTCATGAATACATATATTATTGCTGATGGTCAAAAAATGTCCTGGCGGCCAAGTCACGGACTGAATTAATATTATAATATTCAGAAGAGTTCTCCATTGTAAATTTCTTACAAACAAAAAACAAATTTACATTCAAATATACTTTTTACTTAAATAGTTTATAAAACTTAGTAAGCACATAAATAATGTAGGTGATTACGTCAATTAATCTAAAATGCTCAAGATTAACAATTTTACAGTGGGATTTTCACCCAATTTAAAAAAAAATTTATTGACTAGCTTGTGTACTTTAATTCCTGTATTATTTATATAGTAATTTTAGTTGAAAAAAATAACACTTTTTCTTTGTTTTATTTTTACATTCAAAGGTAATTATTACAATTCATTTATGAACAAGATCATTTTTAATAACTTTTAAATCAATCAAATTCAAATATTCTAATTTAATGAAAAATTTAAAGACAAATCGAATAGGACAAACACCAATAACTATTAACAATCTTTCACACGAGTGACCATACTCCATGATTGACAAGTACCTACATTGGGTATATCGAGACCTCTGGCTGCGATAGAAGTGCATAGAAGCACTTTCGAACTATCATGTGTGAAACGATCCATAGCCGAACGGCGCTGTTGTTGGGTCATTGTGCCATAGATAGCAGAGATTGGAAAGCCGACAGTATGTAATACCGTAGCGTAGAATTTCACTTCCATTCGGGCTGACATGAAGACCATTATCTGCTCATAGTTTGTAGGCAAGAATCGCAAAAATAAAACACTACACATAATAACAACGTCTGTAACAATATCACATTATAATCGTAAGACATTGCCCATAATATTATGTAATCAATCGTATCTGTAAATATTACATAATTTACATATAAGCAATATTATGATTTATAGTATTTTTTTAATAAAAACACGACTATAACAGTTCCTCAATGAAATATATATTTATGACTTAATAAATGAAATTAATTTAAAGATTGATATGTATCACCGTGAAAGATTTGGTAACACCATAATATTAGCCTCTTTAATCAATCGTTTTAATTAAACTTCTAAAACATGTCTAAGCATAGATATTAATATTTAGTATTGTATAATACTAAGTGTAACGCCAGTTCGGGAAAGCACATAAATGTGCATAGACAAATTATAAAGCACAATAAGAATAGTACCCATTATTCTTAGTGTAGTCAATGTGATATATTGCTATATGTCACGAATATAAATGTGTATTTAGCCACAACATCATATCTCCCTTTAATGACCCAAATCACAAAGATTTCGAAATCGTGAGGACTCCGGTTCGATACTCTACAACTGCATATCACTGATGAGTTCCATAAAAAGTGAAACAGGTTTGGAATTTGGGTATGCGGCGATTGTTAAAATTCTTTAATTATAATTATATATTACCTTTACGTTCTTTAAAATAAAATGTCTATGAATAAATTAAAAACACTAACATGCAGTTGACTGATTCGAATAAAAAGTGCAGGTAAACCCAACGAAATCGCAAAGCAATATCAATATATAGATAGGATCACATACTTTCTGACTTCTATTTCTTGCGAGGAAGGCATAAAGACAACAGAAACGCCTTTCTGGTGGACAGACAACAACGCCCTGTTGCAGAGTGTCTACCGTCGCTGGCATGTTAGCACTGGAAGACGAGGTTGAAGCTTTTGATGCTCCTGCTTTTGTTGTCTTTTCTAGCACTCCTTCTTCAGTAACGGAGACACAGGAGGGTCGGAGGGCGATTCCGGCTAACTCACTAGTCCTATGAGAGAGAGTGGCTGAGAAAAGGAGGGTCTGCCGCTCACTTGCCACTCCAAGCTTGCTGAGGATCTGCCCGGGTAAAAAATAGAAAAAGTTTCATTAAAACAGGGTTCCCATGCTCAAGGCAAGCAAAATGCTAAGTATTTTAAAAATAAAATTGTAATTAATGCATTTGTTTACGTAGTTTAGTTTTCTACGAAAAATATGTCTTTGACTAATTTGTGCGCAATAGGCTCTCATAAAAAATTGGATTTGCCTTTGTATGACAAAATAGTTAAGTTATGCAGTAATAACAGATTTCCACTGATTCATTTGCTGACGCATATTCTTTAAAGAAATCCAACATTACTGCAGCATAGGTATACCTAAATTATACACTGATCACAATCGTAAAACATTTTCAATGAAAAGTTTAGATTGCCATTCCATGTCTAAAATGATGTGTAGCTATACTAACCTTTCTAACATCGCCTCCATTTCCCATATCAAGGAGCATATCCGCCTCATCAATGACGAGGATACGAAGCTTAGCAAGAGAAAACTCCTCGGGAGGCGAGGAGCGTAGATGATCAAGGAGTCTGCCTGCGGTTGCCACCAATATGGAGCAACCACGCACTTCTCTTTCGTACTCAGCTTGTCGGCAACCACCCGCTACTACTAAGCCAATCTGAAGTCCTGTAAACCGGGTCAGATCCTAAATTAAATGAGATACGAGACATTAGTCTTTCTCTACGCTCAAATGACATTTATAATAAATATAATAATATGCAGCATTATTATAATTTTAAAATTATTTACTTTACCAATCAAGTAATATGTTTAATAAATAATAACTAATAAGCATCAATTTACATTTACTCGTCGGCTGTTTTATAAATAAAAAACTAAATAATAGGCGCATACATCGTATTTCATTAAATTATGCATGTAATAATAACAATATAAATAAATTAACAATATCATAAATTGATCATTTATGCACACACAATATTTTACGTTCGTGCATGATGTAATTATTACATATTATGTTCAATATACACATAGTATAATCAAGATTCACACTTTGAGATGTATTTCTCGTGTTTAATTAAAGAAATTGTACTTACATAATATTTTGCTGATTTTTCAGTTAATTTAGAAATTCAGTATGTGCGGCTTTGAACATAGTAGTATTATAATTATATACTATTATAAAAAACCATAGCTTTTACTTACTCGAAGAATATTACAAGTTTGAATGGTAAGTTCCTTAGTAGGTGATATAATCAGAGCCTGGACACCATCTGTCTTTTTAGGATGAATCTTGTATATTTTCTCAACAAGTGGTACAAGGAATGCTAAAGTTTTCCCACTCCCAGTTTTTGCTGAAGCAAGAACATCTTTATTTTCCAATATACAGGGAATTACCTTCTCTTGAATTGGTGTCATTGAAACAAATCCCATTTCATCAAGTGCAACTCGAATTGGAGGAGCTAATTTCAAAGAAAATTTGTTTGGTTCATTTATTTTTTCAGTTTTACTTCTAACATGTTTCATTAGTAGTAGAATTTTCTGTTTAAGTTCAGGTGATGGTGAGGTTTTATACTTGGATTTCATCTTTTGGAGAAGCTTTCGGTACTTTGGAATCTTTTCAGTGGTTTCCATCATACTAAAAAGTAATATATTATACACATATTCAAAATTAGCTAATTAAAATTAAAGAAACCAGAGTGACACACAAATAATACACATTTAATCAAATCAAGCATTAAAAAAATCAAGATCCTAGTAAATATTTTTTTCTAGATTTAAAGTAAATATAAATCTTCTACTATATGTACCTACTATATTTATAATGCTATATAAAAAATGCAGTTAGCTGTTAGCTATTTTTTATATTTATTAGTATGTCAAGTCAAAATATTACACAACTGGAATTTACAAAAGTTAAATAAAGTAAACTACATATTATACAGCCTCCCATTTAGATTTTTCAAATTTTAGGACACGATTTTTTTTAATTTTAAGGACAAAATTATAAAATTCAGGACATTTTTTATTTATAAAAAATTATACAAAATATGACAAATATAAAATAAGGACAATTGAATATTAGTCAGTAATAAGTAGTGTACACATACATATGCTGAGATTCACACTCCAAAACATAGATCAAAATAGTCACCAATTTCAAATTGGAGGTAGACAGATCATATATCATACAGATATGCACCATGACACCAAGTGTAGAAAAAATAAATAAAAACGTAGCGGCAGTACAAATACTATTAGGTAAATAAACATTATAGTTGCATACTGGTATACTCAATTTAAAATAACTACACTACCACAACTAATTAAATAATATTGACCTGGCTAAAGTATGTAGAAGGTACAATAGTTGATGAAATTAAATAATAATATAGTAAACAATTGTGATTAACAAACTATTTGAACATAAAAAAACTTTATAAATGAGACACAAAGAATTTTTATAAGGATTAAAAATTGATTACAATTATTATCAAATATACATTTTAAATCAACAAAACTTAGGTGCATTTGTTGCATATACTTTCAAGTTAGTTATGTTTAGCTCGTTTTTCAAAGGGTTCTCTACTGTTTGAGCTGATTTGATAGTCGTTTTGTTAAATCAACTTTTTTGGAGCATACTGTATGAAGCCGCTTTGATATTTCTGTTAATTTGTCATTTCCTGAAGACAGCATGATTTGTGCAACTTTTGCAGACTGAATACTTGATTTTTCATTGCACTTAATAGTTTAACATTAGCATCATTGATTAACAGTTTAGCTGTCTTTTCTTCCATCACCAGCTGATTTTCAAATCTTTTCTGATCACCCAGCTTGTTCTGAATTGATTTCTTTTTTATCTTCATGCCTTTTCCTTCTTCAGACAGCTAAAGTACTTCCTTTTTCTTTTCATCTTCTAAAAAAGATCAAGTAATCTGAATTTTCTTTCCTAGCAGCTTGAAAAAGTTCCTTTGTTATGGGGAACTCAAGAACAGATCCAGTTATGTTAATTGCTGTCTTTACAACCCTCAAAGCAATTATTGTTTTTTTAAGAGAAAGATAACCTATCCTTGGCTAGTAATGCATTATTAACAGAGAAGCCTCTCTCTGGTTGGGCATTAGTATGAGACAATGTTAGAGGCAAGATGAGAAAGATTGGGATATTTTTGTTCACCTAAAGCATTTTTAATCTCAGAGACATGGTGCTAATAGGAACAAATATCACCTCCAGATCCTGACTGGAAACAGGTGGTCTATTTCTGAAGCATAAATAAGCCACTCAATAATGACTTTATCAGAGAAGGTATCAGTATGAGACCTTTATGAGATGCATGCATAATCTTTGCATATACAGCTTTCCCATTTTTAATGTTCTGAATTTTGGATGGATGCATTGAAGATCCTTCAAAATTAGATTCTTCACTGGTAAATGGGATTGTAGATATGTAGCAATAGTAATCAATGACTGTCGCATCACACATGTCATCGTTTTACTAACACCTTCCTCCAAGGAGCTAACATTTTCAGAGTAGCTAAACCAATATCTACATCTTTCATTTTAAGCCAATTTTCTGAACTATTATAATCAATAGAAACTAGATCTTGACCTTCCTTATTAGAGAAAGATTCTGGTTTTATAAATTTGACTAAAAGGGTTTATAGAAGCTGATTATACATAACATGAACCATGGGATTTGTTTTTTGGAAACATTGTAAAAAATCATTTAAGCTCTCAGCCACAGATCCCAATAAATGAAGATATTTAGGTATAGATTCGTCCTCCAAGGTCATCTTTAATCTTTTATATCGCTGATCATTCAGATAAGATTTGTTTGAGATAGGGATTTTTTTCAGAAAATATGTTTTTAATGATACATAGTGCTCAAGAATTCGAGTACAAACTGGTGCCAATGATAACCATCAACTTCTAACTAAACTGGACAAAGAAAGAAATTACTAGTTGATTCAATGAGCTCTTCTGCATTTGATTCTAGCTGCAGAATATTTAAAACAGGAATAGATGTCATTCACCAATTGATCAACATCAAATGGAAATACATAAACTCCCTTTGTGAATGCTGTATGCATGGGATGGAGAGCACAAATCCCAATATCAACTGTTGGGTGGACATTATAAAACAATAGTATGATTATATATAGATTAATATTTAATTACTACACAATCCTTACTACACATAGTGAGGATTATATTAAGAATTATAACCAAATAAGACATGTATGTATATAATGTATCAATAATATGGGATAAATTCACATGATACTGAGTTACTGTCGAATTTCAATGCTCCAATGTGCCTAGTTCTGTAGTTATAGAAAATGTATCTAACTCGATTTTGAAAATAGTATCTGTGTTTTAAAAAATGGGTCCCAGATAAAGAAATTTTAGAAAATTTTTAAAATAGAAATTATATTTTTTTTAGAATTTTCGTAAAATTTCAAGACATTCAGGACAAATTGTAACATTTGGGACACTTTTTTTTAAATTTCAGGAATTTCAGGACATGTGGGAGGCCTGCATATATATCTTTCATACGCATACATAAGATGCTTATGTATCACAGTTAAGTTAAAATTACATTTACTTAATATGGAGATATTAAATATTACACATATATAATATTTGCAAATTGTACTGTTAAGATAAAATACAATACAATACAGAGTGCACACTGTTGTTTGTTAATTAATTATCAAAAAGCCTTATTCTTTTATACATTAGAATGCACGTTTGAAAACAAACAAAAAATATACAGTAGACTTTGCATATATTGACAATTTAAGATATATAAAAATATTGATAAAGATGAACAGTAGATATAAATGAATCAGAATTTTATACATACACATATTAATTTTTAACAAACTACATTGATGGACCGTTTATTAGGCATCATAATGTAAATGTTTGAAAAGTGGACTGATTTTTATTTTATATATAAAGTGATGTACTCTGAGTTAAATGTACATAAGATATTTTTCTATTGTTATCCCACTATGTCAGGGTATGGAAATATTATTACATATTAGATAGACAATAGTTGTGTATCAAAGATTTGTTTGTGGTTAGCTGTGTATGCTCCTAGGATGGTTTCAGTAGAACTGTACAAGCTAGTAATAACTAAGAGAATAACAGTCTGTATAAGAACTGCCAATATGCTTCAAGGCAATATCTGCCCACCTTATTTGACTGGATTATTACAACTTCTATGTAAAGTATAGGATCTCTTTGATGAGAAATTAAATTTATGTGGATATAGATGAATTGTCGATATAGACTAAGTCAGAATATATGAAAATCCTACTGTATTAGCATTACAATGAATATATACCAAACATGCATAAGTAATACGATATCATAACATTGATAAAACAGTGTATGTGTTTATCTAAAAAATGTTAAGTTTTAAATGAAGAAATTAAGGTTGGAAGATTTCAACCTGAAATTAATTTATGAATATTGTATGTTTGGTATTGTCTAAGTAAGATTACTGCCCCCAATTTAATAATAATCAGGCATGAGAGTGAGGCTTCTACAAAAAGCCAGAAACCCTTTGCACAAATTTTTTTTGAAACGCTTATTGGCTATAAGTTAAAATAGCACTATAAAATATAATTGTGGTCATGACATTTTTAAAGTTGTATGACTTACAATGTTAGTACCTTTGCTCCTCTACTTTGTATAT
>JAYRBW010116501.1:0-17515 GCA_036023295.1 Invenusta paracnida
TATGGTTTGCAAATGGTATGAATTTGCTTATGGTATGCAACATATATTATATGTATAAATTTGCAGTGACACACAAGATTTTTCCTGCGGCTGCAGTTCTCTGAGTAATGCTAATACTGAAATAGGCTGGTAAGAATTTGGCAGGATAGTTTGTCATGCCCATAAAATCTTTGTAATTTCTTATACTTTGATCATATTATATTCATTAAACTTTCTGATTCTCTTTACTTTGTGACCTTTAAGTTTAGAGGTCATTCTGTTTTATATTTCTGTTTTATGAACATTGTCATTATATATAATAATATAATATATGCTGATATTGACCAAAATTATTTTGTAGGAAACTTAATCTCAAACAAATTTTGACGCCATGTAAATACATGATAGTTCAATTAGCTATTAGGATAACAAGGATATATCCAGAGTACATTTAGCTTTCAACCCTATCTATTACTAGTTAAATTGGTGTAATGTTGATATATATCTAGCGTACAATTTTCATAAAATGCAGGATGGAGCCTTGACTAGAGCCTTAACCTTAAAATAATCTATTAGTATTAATAAAACCCATTAAAAAATCCTGCATTTACCATACTAATATATCTGTTCTTTATCTATCTATTATTTCATTAAAATCTTATAAAAATATAGTTTAACCCTTGGCCTTAGGCTAAGCTAAGGCCAAGGGTTAGCCAGACAGGTCTTACTTTGAGTTTCAGTTTGGCCTTGGCTTAGTCTTAGATGTTAGACTTCAGGTTAGAGTTAGGACTAAGTCTAAAATATCTTATTTTTATTAATTGGTATAATCTTGAAACCATTAATATTTTTTGCTTAATTAGGCTCTTGGACAGATTTAATTTTTTTCTACAACTAAAATTGGCATGGCATGGGCCTAGACAGTAGATACAGAATTTATAGAACATGGGTAATATATGACCCATATCCCTTAGATGGTTAAAATTAAATGCAAATATATTACGAATAAATGAAAGTGAGCATACTTCTTCTTTATCTTCAAAGTGAACCCGCTTGGTCATTCCGATTTTAAATAAAAATATACAAAAATGCACACATTTAAAAAAACGGCTAAATTTAGTAAATGCTATTATAAAACAAAGTATAAAATCAAGGTGCCGTAAATCATGCAAATCAAAAACTCATTAGGCGATTTATTATTAATCTTGAAATGACTGAATATTTTTGCGTCTGATTCATTTATTCAATTTTGTTTTCAAAATCAAAAATAAGATTGCATTTAAGGCTAAAATACATTCTACTAAACAGAATATCATGCGTACGCAGTATAAAAATGCAAACAACTAGCACCTCTTAAAAATATATGGTATTTATTTTGTATATCCTGCGCGGCACCATTTCCAAATAAATCTCTGCGTTGTAATATTTAATATTTTATACTTTAAAGTTGTATTTAGAAATTATTATATTTTGTATTATATTATACGTTACTTTGTATTATTTTTATGTGTTTAACAATGTTGATAACCACGAGTCATATATGCGAAAATTATATATGCTTTAATTGTCAACAATTTTAAAAAGTACTCCAAATTCCTGCCCGTTCATTTATTAAACAGAATTTTGAATTCGCGAATTAATTTCAGAATTAATATATGAAACACTTTTAGAAGCAAGAATAATTCTCAGAACTTATAACTCAAAAGCGTTATACTTTTCGAGAATATTATTTTCGCAACGCAAGAAAATTGTGTATATGTCCAGGGCCTTCTTATATAGAAAGTAATATGTAGTAAACTAAATTGTTCACTATCATTATATAGAATCATACAATTGTGATGTAATATTTCTGTATAATATCTCTATGGATAGAATAAAATTATCTAAACTTCATCAAGAATAATATAAGAATAGATAGTATTATAATAATGGGTAGGTACTTATATTTATTGGCACCGAATACAGGTTATGAAATAACATACAAGACAAACTAATATAAATACAATTGATATATAAACAGTATTCTGAAATCATATAGAAAAAAAGAATCATACACAATAAATTTATACGCATTGGTACCAGACATAAGGCTGCAACGAGCGATTTTTTTAAATTTATCAGTAATATTTATTAGTTCTTCGCAGAGTTGATGGTTGCGATAGGTATATTTCAACCTTTTCTTATATTTTACGGAATCAGATGCTTCCAATCTAGTTATAATCTTTTCTTTGGTAGAGCTATTGTTTTTCTTTCAGGTAAATTATATAATGGCTTTGAGGAGGCTCTCAGGATGCCTGTTTTTCTCCCTCTCTCATATTTTCTGCTCTTTTAATGCAGTGTGCCTACACAAAAGCAATACTGTTTCGTTTCGTTTCTTAGCAACAGATTCAGTTGGACAGCAAATAAGCTTCGCGATGTTTTTGAGAGTATACAATTTTTTGGGATTATATAAAAAGCATCTTATTCAGAAAGACGAAATATCCTTTAATTCAAATATTATTATTTCCTACTTGTATGACATACAGTTAAAAGTATTAATAGGAAAAGTGAAGACGTCAATAAAAAAATAAGGCTTATATAACATAAAACACTTAAACTATATTCATTAAGTGTTAACTTAAATATTAATATCCCAAATATTTTTGGTATACTTTATTAACATTAATATTAAATATAATACGTTATATTCCAGTACATATCGTATGAAAAAATTGTGACATAATATATTTTTACCTAAGCAAGTATATTTAGTAAATTTATCTATATATTAATTCAAGTACCTATAATTAATAATCGTAAAAGAAGGTCAAATACGAACACATTTAATACGTTTCAAAAGAAACTTTGATGAAATTAAGAAATAAATTTCATAAAAACTTATTTAATATATATAATTATTATTTAAGAAATGCTATTCAATATTAATTTGAGATTAATTATACAATATCAAATATAATTAGAATAGATCTATATATTTTTCAAGGTCATAATTAGACATTTTATTCTACTTCAATCTACTATTGAAAAGTTTAAAATTTCTTATTTAATGAAGAATAAAGAACTAACTTCATTACTGTCAGCCCAACTTTCACACAATAAAGGTTAAATTAAATACATTCACGCTTGACCTACCCTTATGACCGATTGAAAATTATAGGCACTTCGATATTTGTCTGTCATATGTACAGTTAATCATAAAGTTTCTGTATTATCAGAATTACTATATGTTTATGATTTTATATCTCATGTAGATGTACACACAGTTTGTTTTATCATTTTACTTACTATTTAGAAAATAATTCTGTACTTATTTCATAAATTAAATACATACATTTTTGCAACATTTCAATTTTGTGTTTTTTTATATTATTTATATTTGTAATAAACATACCTACTTCATTTAACTAATATTTCTAGTACATTCATTCAGAACTTTCTTATCTTTTGAAAAATAATAAAATTTACTGTAATTTGAGAGAGTTTATGGTTGCAACCGACTTAAAAAAATATACCATTGTAAATAGCTATCTATTCTCGATTGCTGATTCACTAATAAAGCCGCCAGATATGTAACAATTTAATGTTAATTGCAATAAAAAATGCGACGTCATTACTTTTCATGAATATTATGCTGAGACTTATAAGAGATGATTTATATGAAAAATATGTATATACTCGAATAAGTAATAAATACAGTTAATTTTATTGTTTATTTATAGCTTGAGTGGTGTTTGTTAAAATATATAGGTACATAAATGTATAATATTTTAGATTACCTACTAAAGTTACAATTGCAAATACAGTCACAATTACAAAACAGAATGTAGGTAAAACTTTTTAGAATGTATAATTGTAAGAATTTATAAAATGTACTTTAAATTCCTTTTTTAGTTAGATATTATTGATATTTGTAGTCCAGAGAAAAATTATTTCCCTGTGTGAAAATCTTAGTTCCTATTTAGAATCTAAATTTAATGATTTGGAAATTGTCTGAAGTTCGGGTTATATGATTACTTGTTTTCTTGTTGTACATATATATAGTTGTTCTTGATAATTTGTGCAATATTATATGTTTTGTGTAACAAATATTACGATTAATTTTTGCTTAAACTAGGTTAATTGAATCCAACAAAACATGAGTACCTGTCTATCTTCAAGGGCGACTGTCAGAAATTGAAAACCGACTAAATAATTGTCTGGCGTTGTTATTTTCGTATTCAGGAGATTCAATTCATCATTTTAATTTGGTTTTAATTATGACCGTTTTCTCTTAATCTAGACTAAGGGAATGCATGTATTTTAATGGCGTCTACTGAAGGTTGGGAACAGGAGAAAATATATATCACTTACAGATTTTTCTATTTGGAAACTTTATCTATAAGTAAACAAGTAAATTTGGATTAGTTCGTCTAAAACTTTACCTAGCCTAATTATAAGAGGTGGTTGTAAGGTATATGGGGGACAATGAAACCGGCTAGACATCAGCAGACGTTCAGTTCCATAATGTGCAAAGAGTAAGTTCTAAACATAAGGGAGGATGATCATTGAGAACTTGTTCCCTTAAGCTCAAGGGTCTGGGCTCCTGGTCTATTTTAACATAACCTTGTGATGAGCAGCAAGGTATCGATTTATAATGAATAAAAATTATGTAATAGTTGTTAATCTTAGCATTATTATAATGTGTATTTATATCATTTGAAATAAATATCAATATTAAAATAATTAAAATTTAAAATGTAATAATTTCCAGTTTAATTAGTTTAATGATAGAAATCTTTGGCAATGATGGTTTATACTTCGACCGCAGACGTGGCCTCAGTGTCAATTATTATAGTCATATGTTTCTAACATTGGTACGCTCACAGTTTTTCCTGTGCACTGAAGTCACCCTCGAAAACACCGTATAAAAGTTCAACTTCAATGACATCTCACATAAGCTGCCGAACCCAAGACAAGAAATTGATCATTGGTAGTCTTTACAAGTTGCAATAAGGGTTCTGTGAACCGAATTCTATCAGTTTAACCAAGATGAACCATTCAGGCCATTTGCATCTAGAATGCAAAGCTTAAACTTGCTTTTATTACGCTAGATGCAGATGTGGTGAAAATGTTGACTTCACTATATCATTCGTGATGTACTACTAATAGTGGGATTACAGGTTATGACATTCGTCATTGATGAAGTGCTTGAAGTTGACGGCATCCTATAAACACCTGTGAACGACGTCATCACACCAGTTGAAAATAAAGAAGTGGCGCGTAATGTACTGCTATTATTAACCTTATCTGCACAACAAGAACCTTCCTATTTATGCACCAGAAGACTGCACAAAAAATCATTCAGTATAGTCATCTTCTCACACACAGATATCAGTCAAACCTAAGAATCAGGTGCAGATTATAAAAATATAATATATAACCTCTTTAGTGAAGCTGACCGGGGGTGGAATACAAAACCACACTAAGTCTGTATTGAATGCTACGGAGCGCGTCGTAGAAAAAGGCAAACATCAGAAGCACAATCAGTTTCTCTCCACCCCACCAGCACCCAGGCTATGGAAACTGATCCAAGTTTTTAAATATCTACTCTCCATACATTCCTTGTTAGCCAAATTGATACAACTAATAAAGGCGTCCTTGATCATTGTCAATAATTATTATATTTTATATGTATATGTTTCCCATTTGTTTATTTATTTATTTATTAAAATCCGGGATATTGATGTTACAAGGAACAGAAGAATAGAAATATAAAGTTACATACAAATAAAAAATACAGAATTTTAAGGCTACAATCATAGTAGAAATAGGAAAATTATGTGTCAGAAGATTGCAGCGCTATATGGGAGAAGACTACGGCCAAATCGTTGTGTGTGAACGGTGAACTTGAAGCGGTGTTGATTTTATAGTTTTCTGTAGGTTTTGACTTCAGCTAGCAGATGGTGAATGTGGTCATCAGATATTTTTGAAGAAGTCAGGATTGTAAGTCCAGCTTTCTTTATGGCACTATTGTATGACAACGATGAGCATCACACGAGTTTGGATCCGTTCGAGAGAAGCGCGTTGAGCTAGTGTAATTGTCGAGTGCTACACAGGAGCTGCCTATTCAACAATACTTCTAACCATCGCTCGGTATAATTCTACCAGATTACGTGTGACACCCCAGATATTTTCATTACACGAATAAGGTTTACTTGTTTTTTAACATCTACTCGATGTGATCAGTCCATGTCAGCTTATAATGATGACATGGACTGATATATTTACATCAACAATATATTGTTGATATAAATATCAAGCAATTTTGCGGTGGTCATTGGACTGATAGACACATCATTACATTTTAATAGGAGGCCAGTAAAAAAACATATCGTTTGAAGGAGATTCAAAGTTCTTGAGTTTCTGTTTCGTTAAGTTTCATATTGTTGATCTTCGTCCATTATGAGGTGAAGTCAACTCTTTCATGTATAGTTGACAGATTGGGATTCCATTTTACTTAGACGATGATGCAGTCGTCGACATAATTTAGGTCGAAGTTAAGGTCGTTGATCATAGCCAGAAAGGTAATCGGACCAGTTTTTGTTCCATGGGGGAACTCCAACGGGAATTTGCTTCCAGGGCGATGAGGATCCTTTATATAAGACCCTTTGATATCGTTTTGCCAGTATACTTGCAGCCCATCTAGACATGATAGAAGGTGATCTGAGAAGGCTTAGCTTTTGTATGACAATACCAATATCTACACAATCAAGCCTCTTTGAGACATTTATGAGCACGATTTGTCACCTTTGTCAGTAGTTTTAACACGGAATGCATCAAGGCTACTAGTGCGTGGATTGTTGAACTTGATTTTACAGACCAAAATTGTCGTCTATCAAGGTTTCTCCGAATGATTGAAGAGGAGTAGCCTGCTATATGTAAAGGAACACACTGATTCATCTGTATGGACTTAAACTAACAACGACAAAATTGAAGTCATATGGTTAGTAATGAAACGTGAAAGTCGATAATGTTCAAATGTTAATTTACTAACCGCCGAAACCTATATACACTTGGACCTCTCTACAATCAGACAAAATTTCATGACGAAATGTTAACTACATGAGATTTGAACCAACTTCTCAAAACAGTTTTTATTGAACTAACTGCACTGACTCCCATTGAAACAGCGAACACGAGCCACAAATCACCTCGATCAATAATACATTACGAGAGCATAAAGTATGTTAAGGTAATCGAACCAATTAAAAAAAGTGACCATAAAGCAATTATCGCTATTATACTGAAGAAATTATTATCTTCATAACCAGAAATACCATGAAAAAATTTACTTTCAGACCTACAATAGTACACAGCTATAAAGAGTAACATTTAATCGAGAGCTCCACAAAATATCCATTATCTCTCTGGGACAGAGCTTCAAGATGCATGCAACAGATTCCTTAGCAATCGAACAAATATACTTACACCATATTGAATGGCGACCTATCAACTGTCCATGATGATAGATACTATTAAAATGTATATTATTATTCAACTTTCTGTATTGTTAAATATTCTGCTACTAACTCAAGGTTTCTACTAATTTACAAGTTATGTATAATTACATTAAGTATACACAGAGAGCATTAACCAGAATTATAGTGTGAGCTTATCCACCGATTAGAATAATTTTTTATACGATTATGTATTCGAGGTAAGTGACATGTTTTGTAATCTCCTATAATAATGATTGACAGCTTTCTTATTCTTATTCTGGACAGCTTAGAAAGAATTATGTATATTATTAGACTGTATTCTGGATATCTAGGGGCCGTTCTTCATATTGATCGCCACTACAGCCCGAATTCGTTTCCAGTGGATTATACTAGACCACTAGCCTTAGGGGAAACAAAGTTAACAATAAAGTAAGAAGAGCAGCAAATATCCTCCAAGCCAAGGAAGTTCACCTTGTTTTTATCCGTCCAACCAATCACCGAGTCCAAGTACATATTATAAGCGCTGCTAAGACGAGGATCCGCATAGCGCCACACACCGCAACTGACTCTTTGGCCTTCTCCCAGGTTCTACTGAAACACCGTCTTGCTGGAATCCTATTGAACAGTGATCACTCACCTTCTTATCTATGGAATAACAGGGTATTAACGCGTTGTAAACTGAGATTAAGAAGTGGTCTGATCGAATAAATGAGCCCAACATTTTTCAATTAAAATAACATGAATAGTCGACCTGTCGGATTATTGACTTGGGGAGTCCTAACTTGAATTTGTAGACAATTGTTTATCTTAAACCTACGAGTGTAGTATTCGTTATAAATAGTATTTCCTATTATGTAAGTGGAGCGTATGTAGGTTAGTATATTATATTATTATGTAAGTATATTATATATTATGTAGGTCGGTATATTCGATAAAAAAAAATTATTTAAGAAACATTTGTCAACATTTCGATCTCATTTTATTCTATTCAAATACCTACATATATAGAAATATATATAGCTACCTATATTCTTTCGGAAATATAGATATAAATAAATAAATATATATATATATATAATAATTAGAATAATATTACTTTTATGTCTACTTACACATATATATGTATAATTAAAAAGTAATATTCTATGTATCTACAACATGTTAGGAAAATGTTTGTACTGTCTGTTAAATCCTACGTCTACTAATCACACCCTTGTTGAGTGAACAGCCAACCACTGAACAGTATCCAATCTCCCTCTCTCTCAACCAATAAATTCTAAATATACACCACGCATTGCCATAGACTATTTGTGTTTCTCAGGATAAAACGTCAACCGACCGCTGGTCTAGATAGTGCTGATCCACTTTACCGCCTTTCAGTTGGAACAACACTGAAAGAAGGATCCGGTGGTGGTACCATTGCATTAGAATCTACAGTGCTTGCCACAATCCCGCAAATATACTACATTGACATCCAATTGATTAGCAACTTCATTACCTATATATATACTACACATTGACGCTAAACTGTGAGTAGAATTGTGGTGCATTTACAGTAAAGATTGGAGTATTCAGTACTGCTCATCAGTCAAGGCACTAATCATCTTACTTACTTCTAGTAGTTTTTGTGCGGTTTTCAGTCAGTCTAACGCGTTTCTTACTAGAGTCAAGCGTATAGAAACAGTACAATTAATATACGTAAATATTAACTCACGCAATAGCGTACGTCACAGTATAACACCGCAATAGGTACAAAGAACGAAATATATAAATATATAGACAAATACATCGACGAATATAGCAGCGTGCGCTTCTGATAATAATGGCAGCTGACGATTACTCCAACAGCTTCAATGAATTAGTCTGAAACCTGATTTAAATATCGTTGAACCACACTGAACTTTTTCTCGCTGACCCGACAATACTGGGCTATTCACTTACTGCCTAGATATTGCACTTCGGAAATCGTCTTGTTTTCCTTCCATCAATCGTTTTGATTCATTGAAAGTGATTATTATCAGTTATTAACTATTGTTATAATCTCTGTGCTATCTGTTACTTTGTATGTATTAAACCAAACCGACTGAATTCTTATATCATCATTCCAAGTAATATCCCCATGCTGCTTGCTTATACATTTGCTATGAAGACAGTTTTCTATGATATTTCCCAGATTCAATGCCTAAGGCTATATGTCATGAACATATAAGGTAAGATTTCTATGTTTAATGATAATCGTGTACCATTTCCGTTTCCATTTCGTTCGTTTTAATTAACTATAACGGAAATAAGTCTTTGTTCTCTATTGCTTAATGGTAGTGTTTTTAAATTAATATAAATAATATAAACAGTATTTTAAAATTTTATAATTTAATGTAATATATAAATATATGTATGTTACATTCTTTAATTAGTTACCTTTAAAACAGTTTATGTAATATAGTAATTAACCTATATATATATTAGATACGACTAATGTATTATTAAAAAAAAACTGTCTTTTTATTGTTATGGCGAAAAAAGAAAATTTTCCAAAATATTAAAATGTATAGCATATTATGTTCTTCAAAATTAAAATAAAACAATAACTATCAGTATAATTAGAAATTATTATTTAATGTATAATTTTATTTATTTGATAATTTATCATAATCAGAAATCAAACTTTTGAAATATTTAAACAATTTATGCAATCACTTTGTCCGTAAAACCTAACCATATATCATGGATTGTTTATTGTTATTTTATCTAAGAAAACGAATTTAACATACTCGTATTTTAGAAATTGTAGCAAAACAACAAACTGGAAATCAATTGTTAATATTTATGAAATTAATAGTTTTATGTACAGAATACCGATAGACAGAGCTTCAATTCTTATTGATTAATGAAGATAATTTTCTTACGGCAATGATTTTGTGAAATTTTGTCTTAAAAATTGTTTTGCAATAGCAATTTAAAAAAAGTTTTATTTACCACTTTAACTAATTATATTTTGTATAAACATGTGATACATCAAACGTATTTAAATCTCAATATTTGATATTAAAACTATAAAAATAAAAATATTTAGTGAGACTACGTCCTTCCCATTTATTCAAAATTTATTGAAATTCAACAATTGAGATACAAACACAAAATTTACAACGTGATGCATATGAAACCAATAAGAGTTAAAAAACTGACTCTTATTACTCTGTAGTTTAATGATTTCAAATTTTTATAATTTAACTTTCTAATTATGAATACGAATATTAAAATGACAAATCAAATATTTGAGTAAGGGCACTAAATTAAAAGTATCTAATTATGTCAATTATTCGTTTTAATAAAAGTTTAATAATATTCATTTTCTCATAATGTACTTTCTAATGTTTTATGAACACTTTTTTGCTTTATAGATACCCTATCCTACGCGTCACTTTTTGTTTGATGTTTATTCAGGCAGCGATGTGCATCGTTAACGTAAGTAATATAGGTGACACACATTAAAACAAAACATATTATAATATAGGTGACACACACTTTTAGTCCAATGAATGCTTAATACTCAACATTTACTATATTTAGTACATGTTTATAATTAATTAATTACTCGTATTAATTTTAAAACTTGTTCTATACTACTTAGATAACAAATTTAGAATTATATAATACATTATATAAATTCGTAGAAAAGTATATGTAATTAATTAATAATACTTAAAAATACAGGGAGTAATTTTGTCCTGTATACACCTAATTTACATAATAGTAGTTTGCAAAAGTATTATATATTTTTAGTAGGTACTATCAAAAGTAGATTTAATTTATAAATAACAGTTTTATAATCTTACATAAAATTATAAAAATTTTCCCATTAATTCTTATATTTTTATAAACTTAAGATATAAACTTATAAATTAATTTCCAGTTTTCTGTTTCGTGAAATATTTTCTTTTACATATTTATCTGTTTTTCAAATTCTACATTTTTGTCAATAAATTATTTTGACAGAAATTATTTTCTTTATTACACTCATTTGAATAATTGAATATATTCAAATTAAAACAAAATTAAAAGCTGTGCGTAATGGGAGGAGAAGG
Source organism: Invenusta paracnida (assembly GCA_036023295.1). NCBI lineage: Eukaryota > Metazoa > Platyhelminthes > Proseriata > Coelogynoporidae > Invenusta > Invenusta paracnida. Next base: position 11,540 of record JAYRBW010116501.1, read on the forward strand.
AAGGGTGGGGGAGTTGACTATAACGCGAAGGAACATCTTCTAAATTACTAATAGACAGCTATTCTAATGAATAAATTAAACCATACAAAAAAAACTATTATTTGAAAAACCATATTATACCCATATTATATATTTAAATTCTTCTATAATTTCAGTTCCACAAAAGACAACGCAGTGGTGTCCTGACATCAGAAGAAGCGGCCGCCCTGCCCAAGCTGGTCTATAAAGACGAGAGGACTATCGAATACTTTTCCTACAGGTTCTACAATTCTGGAACTCATGCCTATATGAGCGATAAACCTGGCTTTAATCAAGTCGTGTCCAAAATTTCAGATCCAATGTCCGAAAACTGTGAGAAAATATCCATACACATATGTATAACGGTTACCGTTTTTGGGGTGCAATTTGTGCGGTCATAATTTTTAATTTGTGCATGTGGTGCGTATCCTTACCTTAACCGAAAATGCTACAATTAAAATGCGTAAAACATTGTTTTGTTTTCAAATATCTCAATACATACAAATTTAGTCAAGATACTGTGAATGTCATAAATAATTCATTGTAGAAATATTGCATTTGTAATATTTATGATAATAATAATAATAATAATAATGATAATGTAATTTGTTTAACTTACTCACAATAATGAATCAGTCACAGAATAAGTATATATGTATACTTATCTCATATTATTCAATTCATGTTTTTTTAACAGCAGAAGAAATCACCCAAAGTTACTTTATTAATCTTGAAGAAATTATGGTAGATAATTTGATTACACTTTTCCTTTTCATAGTTTGGTAGTATTTACTTATTATTTTAATAAATATAGTAGGCTTAAAAATAAACATATTTCATTACATGATTTTATCATAAAAGGTAGTACAAATCAAAACATTGTTGATTATAATAATTTTATTAAGGTAATTATAATATCCCGTTTACTACATGAAAATTGCTAATAGTAAAGACTTTACCATATTTTAAAATATACAGCTCGACAGATGAAATTCTAATATAGTTTATTTTTATTAATCTACTATATATCATAATAAATTATATAGTTAAATTCTAGGTTATATTTTTCAACAACATGGCATTCTGCAAGTAATCAAACGACTATTCATTATTGGTACATCTCTATGACAACTACAATATATAATTACTTTTAACACACATAATTTTTCTCGATAAATTCGGCAAAAACAGTTTTCTTTTGTAGAAAAACTATTGTGACAATGATGCTATATATAATACAAATATTGCAATATTTTTCTTCCGGCGATTTTCTAATCATACTCCAACTTCTTGAACTGTAAAGTCTGAAAGCTAAAAGATATTAAATGAGAGGCGGGGGAAATCTAATTTATATGCAAATTCGATCGATGAAATACTGTTTACACAAAATATAATTATGCTTAAAGTTCATTTCAATCATTATAGTTATCATGTTTAAGCGTAGGTGGGTTTTTTTCATTTTGATCAAAAGAATTATTATATATCCTCGTCTTAGTAATATTGGACTTTTGTAATTTGTTTATCTCTGAAGAATTTAAAGGTTCTCATTATGATCTTCTTCAATTTAATTATATTGAAGGCGGATGAATATTATATTTTTAATGTAATAAAACGTACAATATTAATTTGTGCTCCTTGAATTATTATGTAATAAATCAAAATTTTAGAAAACACTTAAATAAGATACACTATTGTTGTACAGAACTTGTATCGTCATCATCATAGACAAAAGACGAAATTGCTGATAGCTCTAATCAAAATGGTTTTAATCAATTTCGAGCACCAATAATTTTAAACACTGGTTTTGCACTTTTCCAATTAGCGCTTAAAGAGATATTTACTTCTAAAATATTAAATTAAAATTCGTTTTAATGTTAAAACAAAAATCCACAAAAAATCAGCTTTATACATTTATATATGTCGAAAATATATATATAATTATATATATATATTGGTATATAATTTGCGATGAACTAACAAAAATGTTTTGAAAATATGAAATATTATTATTATTTTAAATAACTCAAGTTTAGTATTTGACATTTTAAAAACAATTTTGACATAAAAAGGGAAGTTTCAAAAGCTAAATATATTATGGTATACTAATTCAATGTTGGATAATTTATAAAACTGATTAAATAATATCTTGGACATTATTAAAAAATTATGTTATTCAAATGTTATTCTTTAAAAAGTACGTTTAAAATAGATAGTATAATAAAACGAATAAAGCATATCTACACGATACAAAATAGCATCAACACAAACATCATATGCTTATCTTTTTATTGCAGGGACTACATGTCACCATTCTCATAAATTTATATATAATTAATGTTTGAACAAGTTGTTTAAAGAAGAATAACTATTCTGCATGTCATAAGCCAAACTAGTCTACCATAAAATTCTAATTGACTATTTCTACATTACCATACATTTTGTTTCCTCAATTAGATTTAAGATTATGAATGTATTAACATTGTATTTTCGGCTTAATTCACTTTGCAGTACTGTGGGAATGGATTGCTCTTCCAAGCACCAGGAAAATCAGACTGAGACACAAACTCACAAAAAAATATCTTTGCTTTAACAAGAAAGGAAAGCCAATACTCCGGGTGAGTAAATTTTAAGTTCCCATTAAAAATATACATGGAGTATTTTTCAGTATTTTCCATATATTGGAAACTGCAATATATAATTTTAAATAAAACAATGTAATTCCATGAGATGCAGAGTATATAATATTATTTTTACTAATTAAATTATAGATCAACTAAAATATTTTAAAAATAATGTCATAAAATATTACTAGTTTTTATTAGCGTCATTATTCATATATAAATACCATAGAGTAAGCAAAGTTACTTTTACTACTCCTTATTCTATGATAAAAACAACATATTTCTGTCATATTTAATGAGATAATTAAAGACACACGAGGAACTGAAAATTAAGAATATTAGGATTAATTTGTAACGTCTTTATAAATCAATACGTATATATGTACATTTGTACTGATATCCTTAATACACTAGAGCAATATAAAGAGACAATTAGTGAAATGATATATAAGAAACTCTATAAAGGTATTGAAAAAATATGGGATAATATATGACAAATTTCAAGAAATAAGGTATACTTATCGTTATAATAAACGGAACTTTCGATCTTCAAAGTGATATCGAAATTTATTTCTTGAAATGCACTTTATATTGATAAAATCTGACAACTAAAAATTGTTTTTATTTATACATTTTTATAGATTACATTATAATTTTTATTTGATACATTTTCTTAGTGTTAAAGCAACAAGTACCTTTTCTACATATTTAGAAATTTATTTGAAATGACACATAATAAATTTATTATTAATGAATTTAACATTTCAGATTATAGACTTGTTTAAGCAAGTTAAAAAATAGAATAGTTTTAATATACTATTATAATATTAATAAGCCCTATACTATAACTATTTTTATTATAATATTTTGAGATATCGAAAAAAAGAACACTGTGTATATAACATCTTGTATCCTATACCTAAATAGAGTAAAATCTAAGCCTTAACCTATTACTTTTAGAGAAGACCAAAAAGACGTGCTTGCAATTTGGCGGTCTTCAATGTGGGCAACTACGTGAAGATCCTGAATGGCTACTCAAACAACTCTGCCGGTTTTTGTCGGAACGGTCACCCCTTCACCAGTCGGCGACCAATGAAACGACGCTGCCAAATTGACAAGTTGCCCAAGCGGTGGAACAGTTTCCTGTTGTGTGACCCTGTTCCTGATTCTTGCAAGGCCGGATGCAGAGGACCTCTCTTCTACACAACCTCCTGTTCTAAAATTTGTCGCTCCGCTGTCCCCTGTACTAGACCTCTTTATCAACCCAGATTTGAAGGTCTTCCTCCCCTCAACATGTCCGAATTTTCTTATTCCTACTCTTTACAAGGGAAAAATATTGGCAGCCGTCCAAATAGCAGTAGTTCTTGAAATAGTCAAGAGGCTTTGTCATAATCGTGGCTACCTACAAGCATTGATGGTCGGAAGTTATTTCACACACATGTATAATCAGTCATAACCACGATTGCATTTATAGAAGGTTGAAAATGTGGTATAATAAAATCATAGTTTTTCACATTCGTTCACAGTTAAACTTTATAAAATATTACAATGGTTGTATCAAACTTATTTTTAACTAAAGTCAAAAATAATCTCACTTACATTAGAGTTTGACTTTCCGTGACGTTTTCATATTCTACGCATTTCTCCGACTAAATTTTTGAATTGCTGCAATGTTTGTTTGATTGTATAGTAATAAATGTTAAATATATTCGAATCTAGATTAAATAAAGAATCGGGATTATGACTGACTGTAAATTTCTATTTCGATAAATTGAGCTCCAGCTTTCTTCGCTCAGCTGGTTGCTGATATAATATCATTCTTCAATCCATGATACACACATACTACTGCTACAGACTTCTCATATGTACATTTAAATCACATGTAATCTACCTCTTGTTCTCTCACACAGAATCAAATTATTGAACATCATGATCAATATATACATACTACTATCTACTTTGCATATATAGTAGTAGTTAGTTCAAATTGAATTCTGGTCATCGCTATATTATTCCGTATAGCATTCCATCGCGATGATCCCCAATAGAATCACAACATATATAAAGAGAAAATGCGCCGTTTATTTGTTCATTGTACCTATATAAATACCTATATATACAATATGTAAGCTATCTCTCCTATCGCCCTCTATATACACATACCTATCTACAGAATAAGCATTTATTCTTTTAGATGTAAATTTCCATTTTATTGTCATATTTAATAATTTTCTTACTCATGAGTATTTTATCTGACAGCTCCCATGATATATCTATGATTACCTAATTACCATAAGATTATTTGCATTCTTTAGTCTGTCTGCAGATAAGAAAAAATGAAAGACAAAAATTGATCATCCTTCCTTGTTCTTGTGCATTGAAGGAAGGTAAGCAAAATTTCATTTAATGCATTTACCTTGTTTAATTTTGAGAATTAACTGATATATACATAATATCTTTATTGACAATAAATAATATAACCTGCGTATTTTATACTACTGGATTTGTTACATAATACAGTAAAAATACTAATTAGCTCGAATTATATATAAACAATAAATCATTGAAAATAATTTGTAGCGTTAACAATATACAAATATTTACATAGAACAAATTAATTATTAAAAGGTGATACAAAAGTAATAATTGTAAGGGAACTTAGGGTAAGTTTAAATGTGTCAGGATGCGTTTGTCAAACTCATTTGTATATATAAAAAATGTGAACATATACATATATTTCATGTATGTATATATATATGTCTCATGTAAAATTCATTTTGCGTAAATATATTCTTTCTATATTTCTGTCCGTATATATACAATTTTATTTAAATAACATAGATTTTCCACTATCTATGAAATGCATGTTACTATTTTGTTATTACAAAATTATACTTGTATTAAAATGGGGCAAAAAAGTTTTCACTCGTTTAGTTTTATCCATGGAGATCTCTTATATTTCTAGTTTTATCCTTTATATATATGGATTCTATTGCTCGTATTTGATTTTTTATAATTATCTTTTGCATAGGAAAATACCCAAACATTTATCTCTATACAAATTTAGTTATTAAACATTGATTTTTGGTTCTTGTTGATTTCATATATAGGCCACATAGAAAAAAACAGTTGTCTGTAACTAAACATATTACATTTTCTGTCGTAACAAGTATTAAATAAAATATAAACTTTATAACAAGTAAAAATAAGTTCTGAATCAGTTATAAATAGAAGCCACCATTTTCTACTACATTTTCCAGGTGTTCCATCATCTCGTTGAGTGCTCTGCCCATGCGATTCTGCGTAAAATGTGGTAAATGTTCATCCAGAAATTCTG
>JAYRBW010116512.1:0-17515 GCA_036023295.1 Invenusta paracnida
TCGTCATGGGGATCGTGAGTGGGTTGGGGCCACATGGGGATCGTCATGGGGATCGTGAGTGGGTTGGGGCCACATGGGGATCGTCATGGGGATCGTGAGTGGGTTGGGGCCACATGGGGATCGTCATGGGGATCGTGAGTGGGTTGGGGCCACATGGTGATCGTCATGGGGATCGTGAGTGGGTTGGGGCCACATGGGGATCGTCCCAGATTGGCTAGACGAATAATCAATAACAAAAAATTACACTATCGTTGCATGTAACTTTCGAGGTGATTATCTCTTCCACATTTTTCATTTCAGCCCGACGAAACTGTGAATTCAGAACTGAGGTACACAACTTTTATTGAAAGAGCTCAGCAGCTACGGTCAATCAACTATCAATCATGCGTGACAATGCTCGACAGCACTCTGCCGTTTTAACTCGACAACTCTTTCAGGATAATGGTAGGTAACTCATGTGGGACAACCTCCATATTTCCCATATTTAAATCTTCTAGATAGTCGATATAAATTCAGGATAATGACATTTCCCAGAAGACAACTCCATCATAAATATCAAAGTATTTTTGGAAGATTTCATGAGCAAGAAAATGTAACGTTTCAAGTTGAACAGAGAACGTATGCGATTGTTTTATAATTTAGCGTCAATGTTTGCTGCCAATAAAGACTATATTTATGTGGACATAAATTTACATTGCTATTTTGTTTTTAAATATTACATTGAATGGTATAATTTTATATTTGAAAAATCTAGATTATTATAACTATTTTTCCTATGTCTATATTTAAAAACGCTTTTTTTATTGATGGTAAATGAAATGTTGAAAACCAGTAGTATTGCATTAAAATAATTAAGTGTTAAGTGTTTTTCGGTAGAACAAATTTTCTCTGGCAAAAACAATAATTATTTATAAGTTTTATTTATACGAGATCATTTCTTATAAATGCAGTATTTTGGTGCATTTCTTACATTTATTGAGAAAAAGAACAAAATTTGATGAGTAATATTTAAAGTGAACGACAATTAAAGCAAAATTAAATTAATTTCACAAATGAAATTACACAACAAACGATTAAATACATTGTTATTTAAATCTAAAACATAATAAAATAATCCCACTAAATTTTAGCCAATATTAATATTGCATTAATCCTACACATATAAAGATTAAATCATGATTTCATTATTGGTAACATCCAATTTTTGTTTATATTAAATTAGTAGAATCCATTTTTTATACAATTGAATACGTTTCAATAGTTTCGGTTTTTTGTAATTAATTAAAAACAATTTTCAAATTCAAACATAATATTGTACATTTTACGATAATAATTAAAATGGATTGAAAATGTAAGCATATACAGAAAGGGATCCAAATCGTATATACATTTAACAAAAAGTTGATATGTTGATAAAATGACATTTATATATTTATATATTCATCATATATTCATATATTTATGGTTTAAGATATGTTGTCGTCCTTGGTGTAAAAAGTCCCATATTTAAAAGTCATATTTAAACAGTTATAAATACGCTACGAAACAAAAGACAATGTTATGTTATTTAATTGTCTTTTAATCAGTTTTACAGTGTAGCTCAATTGTTTTAGTTACATTTATTTACATCTATCGCTGACTTTTTTGATAATATATCCTGATGATGAATCTTGATGATTCGAAACATGTCGATTGTCAAACATGATAAACTATGTTATGATCCAATACGTTTTGACTTTCCTATTTAAAAATAAAATTCATTTTTTTTTAAACACCGATTGCCTCTCCCATATTATTATATTACAATATGCAGAAAATACTGTATTAGTTATCTAAAGTGGGAACAAATTGCCTGTCATTAGTCGCAATATTTGAGTTATTATTCATTTAGATATCTAAAGTGTACGGCCATTAACATTTACTCTATTGTCAACATTTCAAGTCAATAAAATGGATGGATGGAGAAGTATATAGGCACGGCTGATAACGGCGTCTGCTATTTTATTTTCTTGTTTTCTATACAAACTAGCATGGAGTAAAATTTTCAAAAGAACAATAAAAATAATCATTATTATTTCTAAATAGGATAAAACACTGAATTATGACATACCTGCATTGTTATTATTATACGCTTTAAATTACACAAATTTGAGGTTTGTCACCGCAATAAATAGTTAATGGATGGAGAAGCTACTAATACATAATATGTATATATCTAAAATAAATAACAAGACGAAGTGGCATTATACAAGGAAATCTGACGACCATACTAAGATATTATTAGCAAAAATATTCCTGAAAACATTACTTAGAGAATATACATACATATATATAGGTTATATATAATGCTCCAATACAGAGCTTTTATGTAATATGAATGTAACACACAGAACTAGATATACGAACGTGAGATATGCACACATACACCATACCTACAGCGCCTTTTATAATCCGGGGTCGTTGTTCAGCCGGGCTAACGTCTCTCCTGCATACTTTATTCCAATATACAGTTTGAGAACTACGAACTTCAATTTAAACTGTCGAAGTAAATTACTTCTGAGCATTAATAAATCAGAGTTGATTGAATGAATATATGAATCTGTTTCTCCGCATGCCTTCTACACCCCCCCCCCTCTCCCATTTTGCTTATAGATAATTTAAAAAGTGAAGAAATGCTGTGTTATTCCAGTAATATGTACCTATAGGAAGCTGTGCATACTACCTACAGTGAACGATCACAAGAAACCTAACTTATCCCGTCTGTCAAAAAGTGTATTGGTTTTCCTGTCGTTTGTGTTACTCTCAATCCAGTGTATAGCGCCCTTTCCTGTTAGTAGCATTTCCTTCCGTATATATCAAGAAACCGTTCAAAACCTGTCTCATCACATGTATGCCATAAATCTATACTATGTATGTCGCCAGAGAATCACTTGTAATTCAAATAAAAATAATAATAATACAAAGGCGGAGGAATTTTCTTAAAAATGATTAATGGATACAAACAGGCATGAGATACAGATTAATACTGATTTATGCATACTCTCATATGACATGCAGCATTTAACTTATTTGAATACATATAAAATATGATTTACTTGAATTCTATAATAAATATGGACGTGTGGATATTCAGTTTTCTTATAAAAATCATCAAAAATGCGCAAAAAGAGCGTATAAAAGTAATATATTTCTTTTCGAAATTTCATGCCATCAAACCAAAAACATATCTATGATAGTTACCCAAAATATTCTAATTAATTTATGTTTAGAAACAATTTAAACATTAAATACAGGTCGAGAAATCCCTTTTAAGTTGAAACGACAAAAATTATAATAAAATATCGCCCTCAAGTTTGAATATTTCAAACAGCAATGATACGATTAGAAAATTATTTTTGTTAGAATATGAAATGCTATTTTCCAGTAAATAAATACAAAACAATCTTATTATAAAAATAAATGAGTAGGAATCCATAAATTCGGGAAAAGCACGTCGAAGATTAAATCATAATAAGTTTAACTAAACTCACTCACAATATAGGTTTAATTCATTCGACATACCTACACTTAATACTGCCTATAATTATGGATACCACCAAATAAGAACGTATTAGTCGGTTTTAATCAATTAAATCTTGATATACTGTATGCAGCATTATAGTTACTCCATAATACGTATTTATATGTTCCTAATAAAATTAACCTTACATTTATTTCTCTATATTACAACAGGAGCAGAGATTTTTAAAGTACAAACACTAGGCAATCCCACATTTATATTATTTTAAGTTAAGGTAATGTAATAGAAATTATAAGTGGATTAAACCATCATTCAAAACTAACTACCTATTGGAATGTAATAATAAAGAGTGTGTTAATTCTCTATGTACATATATGGGGAAATTAAAACGATCAACGGTTTAACTAAAATTAAATTAAATTAACAAAATGTTTACCTATAGTATAAATAAAAGGAAAATCAGTATGAAACGTTTCATTGAATTATTCTGAGAGGAAAATCACTCAGTTTAAAAAACTGTTTACGTATATATTTTGTTAATAGACTATAATTTGGAATATCATTATTACAATGTATTCTACTTAATTAAATACTGTAACGTAGTAATGGCTGTACAGAGAATCACTGTACAACATTTACAGAGTGTTCTTAACTGCACCCGGATAATAAAGGAACTCCCATTATAGTTCAGGTGTTTTGCACAAACTTCAATGGCTTGTTCATTGAAGCTTCATCTGTTCATCAAGGAATCGTGTCTTTAAGTGCCTAAATGGTAGACAGCCCCTCCTTACTTGTGGGTACAATTAAAACTAGCTGCATCGACGATGTCATCGAACCAGGCATGTAGTACAGACAATGTATTGTACTGTAGTAGTGGCGAAGACTCAGTCGATGGATGAAAGAGGGTGAAACAAGTTTTATTCATTCAGCTCGTTATTAAGTGAAATGTCCTTCTCACTAAGTATCGACCTTCATATTTATTAATTGTACTTAATTGATATTATTACTACGAGCCGTTTAAACCTTAACTTTTTTATCGATTCTTTAAGATATCTCAAAGTTATGTTATCTAGAAATTATGAAAATAACAATTTTCTCACGGTAATCCAGAAAGTACCATATAAGTAATTCTGAATATCTTTATATAGATTCAAAGAAACCAATACAGTTCATGAGTAGTTCCGAGTATTTAACGTTGATAGTGCACTGTGCAGAGTTTGGTGATTAAGAACAACAATCAGCAAACAAAACGTTAATCACTGGAAGTATAACAGATCCATCAGTCTGGAATACTTCAAGAAAATCTGTAATTAATAAGAAACAAGATTGCATCAAACAACTAATCGCTGATGCTTTCTTTGGATATATTCATTGTTTCAAGTTTCTTCGAAAGAGTAACATTTCTTGTATGTGCAGCATCAGCTCCAAAATATGGTAAACATTTGAAGACCTGCTCCTAAACTGAGGTATTTTCTGACCAGTGTATGTACAAAATTTGTTGGGCCAAATATCAGTTAATAAGATGCTTGAAAAAAAAACATTTCACAAGAACAATCAGAATTTCTTTCAAAAATTATAAATAGGAGAAAGTCCTATTACTATTTTCTAAATGGAAGCCATATATCTTTATAAAATGCATTATGTATGACAAAATGCTTCAAAATACAACATTCAGAGTTTCCAGGGACAGTAAAAACCCTGCTTGTGGAATCAGTATGATTTTTTTTAGTTAAGTCATCAAAACTCATGGTCAATTCTAAATTTCTTATACAGATATATAAACGTATATAGAACGCTTCTTTCCGAGAATTACATTATAAGCTACGCTAACGATATTAAAAGTAGATAAATAATATTGGCGAAATACTAGTGAAATTCGATAGTTACCTCATTTAAAAACAACATAAATAGCGCTGCAAGAAAATGTCACAATAAAAACTTTTCAAAAAATCGCTTAAAAAGATATGACTTCTCAGTCAATTGCGTATTGAAGGAAAATTCAATGGGTTTTCACAATTTCTGCTACTTACGCTTTTTGTCGCTTTTTAATTGTCTCTAAGTGGAGTGAGAAAAGTCATTCGCTTTTCTCAACGTTAAATTACTGTAAATCGTGGCATGACAAAGAAATCTTTTAAGTATTTCATTTCCTTTATAAATACATATATTGACGTCTTAACGAGAAAACACTTTAAAAACGAAGATGCACTTTTCAAAAGTTCGACTAAAATATATTGAATTTAGATTTTAAAATACATATGTAAAAATAGATAATGATATGGTGCGTATCAAATAGTTAAATAGGAAGCTTTGGATTGCCACACAAGCTGAGTGAAAATTTAGATAAATGACAGTTCGTTGAAGAAATGTCTTCTTCTGTTACCTTTTAGTTGTATGTTATAAATAATTGTAAGTTTTACGCAGTTTTATAATTTATTAAAAGTATATAATAAATTGAGCATTTTATATTTAACACTTGTAGAATACCCATAAAATAAAAATCGAATCTTGTAGTAAAAGAGGCAAATTTAAACTGGGTGTTTTGTTTGATTGTCAGAAAAGTATACTAGAAAGTATATAAAATTGTCACAAATTGCCTATAACCAATAATTTGTAATGTTTTCATCAAAAAGGCATTCTTGAAAGAAATATTATGGCGAATTTCAAAAACTATTCATAACTTTAAGGATAATTAAATTTACTCAAGGATATTTTTCAAAAAAAATTATTTCTTTTTTAATTTCTCTTTTTAATTATAAATAATAATTTTTTTTTAAATACATAAAGTAGAAACGGAAAAAAATAAAATTACAATATATGTATACTTTCACTCAAATTAAACTCAAATATTTAGCTTCACTGTGAAACTAAACAGACCAAATGGTATATTATGGAGTAAAACTCCTCCAAATACGAAACTAAACAGACCAAATGGTATATTATGGAGTAAAACTCCTCCAAATACGAAACCAAACAGACCAAATGGTATATTATGGAGTAAAACTCCTCCAAATACGAAATTAAACGAAATAACTATATTATCTATATAGTTACCACTTAAATCTAACACATAATCAAAAAGAACACTTTTGACTCGTTGACCTATTTTATTCTAGTCTCCAGATCCAGGACGCCATTTATGTCGGTTACACTATTATTGCTATTAAATCTGCCGAAGCTACAAGATTAATATTTAAATAATTGCTAATTACTAATAATAATAGTCTTGCCATGTCATTACCCCCTAAATAATCTATTTAATGCTCCAGTTCATTTGAAATTCATCATTATTTAGAATTATTCTATAGGATATTTTACAGAGAAGTAGATGTAAAAATTGTAATTATGTAATAATTTTTCTCAATTGAAATAATATCATCAATCAGACGGTATTTAGTAAAAATATATATCCAAATACAATAATATTGTAATGCCTACCGAGTCATACCGATTTCATCGAGACTCAGTGAAAACAAACACAATCAAACGTAATAAGACGGGTTTTCTCATTTTCTTTTCGCTAATTTCACAAAATGATCTGCATATTACATATACGGCATGAAAATATACAAGATAGAAACTAAACTTCTATTTCACAGGGAGGCAGTAGAAGATGAGTTGGGCGTGCAATCGTAAGAGATACGGGTCGGCATAAGGACAGGACAGGAAAGAGGGAGCTAAGGGGAGTGTATGCACTGGTCAAGGAGAAGTCCCCTATGTACTGATTAGGCCGAACCAAGGACCAATTACCCCATACTCGCTGTCAGAATACTAAATAAATGTACAAGTAGAATAGCTTTCTGAATCGAGCGAGAGATAAGACGAGGAAGCCACTGTGTGGTGTGCCCTGTTTCCTGAATGTGTGTGTACTAACTCACTATAATCATCAATAAAGAAGAGAGAAATATCAACATATATTCGAGCCTAATAAATATGTCTACTAATTTACAGCCTCTGGATCAAACTAAAATGATTGTGAAACAATGCTTTTTATATATCAGTCAGTAAAACAAATAAAAGATTCCTATTTGAAGCCTTGTCTCAATGCCAATTTTATGGCTTAGGAATGTGATTCAAAAGTATCAAATATAATGTGATAATATTCTTATATTGTTGACATCAATAATAGTGTAAATAATGAAAGTAAACGTATTAACGTCATCATATGTTACATATGCCAATAGTGCTACTACATAAAAAGATATTTAAGCACTTTAATATTATATTTAAATACTGTTCATGCATAAAAAGGAATTTAATAAGTTTAACTTGTGTTATACTGAAAAGTTTTGAATGAATATCTAGAAAACAATTACTCGTATGACGAAAAACATCACTGACACTTTTGAAAAACTACAAAAATAAATAAATTTCAACACGAGGTTTCAACTAGATCTCACAAAGCAGCATAATATACAATACCAATCACACAAAGTATTGACATTTCCAAAGCCCCTGTTACCAAGTGACCTAGTTGTGTGTGAACCAGAGTACCGCATACCTGCACTCGTCATATTGAGAAGATGAAACCCGATACAAGAATATTATTATAATAAGGAGAGAAAACAACAAAAAGTAGAAAATTTGGGGCGAAAAAACTACAAGTAACGGCTTGGTGAAGTCTAATGGGGCCAGCATCATTAAAGGCGCATCTATATAAAGACGCATCTATATGAAGATAACTTTCATGGGAGTCTTCTGCCCGCCCAGCCCAACGCATCATTCAATAAAATCACACACAAAAATACATCAGAGAATAGAAAGGCGAGAATGGATGAATGATCACTAAGCGAACAAAGGCAAATTAAAGACAAAATAAAACCTTAATACACGGAAAGATAGATTACTGAAAAGAAAAAATGGGAAAGGGGAAGTCGAGAGAAAGCTACTCGGTATGTAGGGGAGAAAAGGAGCAACGTCTAATTGGAACATCGTTAATTTCTATAAATACAGAAGACAGAAATCTTTACACGCAATCAAAAGAATAGGATCAATTTTATTACTACAGATAAATGTGACTGCGCCGACATCAATTTTTCTTCGTGTATTTATAAGGTGGTCTAAGTTTCCAATAGTACTTTCCAAAACTGTATAAAAGTAGCTAATTGGCTGGGATGTCTGCTTCAAAAAGACAGCTTAGACGACCTTAAGTACATTACTACAAAAATATATAGAAAAAGCCTGTTAGAAAATTAATTAGTTATATTAATTTAAATTTTCATAAAAAAATACCGAATACAAAGAAATAAACAGAAGCACTGTTACAGAGTAAACAATTTATTTTAAATTAAATAAATGTTTGATTTTTAATAATAACACTTTATATTTATATTATAATGTGTATATACCTATAACTATACTAAGCGAAGCAATCATTTATTTCAGTTTGCAGGAGCTAGATCCTATAAATTAACTAAGTATACTGGTATAGTTCTAACTGTAAGCACCTATCAAGGAAGCGACTGTTAATTATGAAACTGTCATCGAATCTATTATTGCCTCATGAAGTGACAGGCTCTACCAACTGCACTATCAGGCTCTGTCACCCACCCACTCGGTATCAAGCTCACATACTATCAGCTTTGAGGCAGTGCCTCAATTATATATAAATCGAGTCAGAGCATTATTACACGTACCATGAAGAGAAAAGAGTATTGCGGATAAAATAAATATCCGGTTTACATTAAATAATAAATCAATATTAAACGGTAACAAATATATCAACCACAGAGTATGTTAATAACATGTACATATAATTTCACTTTTATGAACATTCCGTTTGAAATTATGTATCCACTCGATTGAGAAATATCGATAAGTCAAGTTATTAAACAATCTCACGCCAATAATAATTAACTCAAATAATGGTTCGTGTTAATAAAATGTTTACTCTCACAAAATTAAATATAAATTCAACTGCTTTTATAAACACGATCTGCCTCTATATTTAAAGTACAAAATGTGATAATAAATTATTGACGACATACACGCACAATGAACATATCTACGATCATATAAACAATTAATAGTTCATGAATTAATTATATACCAAAAAGGGAACACTTTAGCCGAAGAAACTAAATGAAAACATGTAAACTGTCTATACTTCTGATCAAATGATTCACCAGTGTATTTTATTTAGAATGTAAGCCAAGTGAATGTAACTAATACCATATTTGTGTACAAATCAATTGTATGATTCATTTCCCTTCAAATATACATTACTATTCGAACTGTATCCCCAAGTCGCACGAATCAGACGGTTCCAGAATTTTTCAGAGTACAACAAATTTGCAAATTCTTTGTCTTATAATTTGATTACAGGATAGTATGTATCACTATCCACATACTTAGTTAAATATCCTCCATAAATATCTGCCATAAATATCAATTGTGTTTCTTAAACTTTTACGAGACAGGAATAGACAATTGAAAAACCAATAAATAATTGCAGTAAATCAAAAGTATTAAACGAGATATACACAATGAAGCTCATAATTCACTAGCATAATATAATCAAATTGTAAAATCAACGGTAATTTTTAGCATAATATATAGATATATGTTTAAATATAAATAAATCAGATAACACAAGGTTTGTAAAAGAAAAATCAGAGATAATACAATAACTGAACAGCTAGCAAAGGAATCTTTTAACTGACCAGATGAATGCAAATCATACAATGAATTATTTTAAAACACAAACATATTCATTAATTGGTGTATATATATATATGATGGCTTGCACGCCAGATGGAAAGCCCAACCTTTGGCAGTTAATACAATAGTGTTTCTCAATGACTAAATTTGTCAGCTAGCTACTCTTGTATATATAAAAGCCAACATTTTTCTTGGTAATAAATAACTCGCCTTCTCTCCACTATTTCGAAGTATAAGAGGTGGGCCGGGAAGAAGATGTGAAGGCATCTTTTTGGTGGCGACAGGTGACTCAATTACAGTCGTGATGTCGAGGACAGTAAAGATTTTATCTTTAAATCCATCGATTACATGATCATTATCGAATTAACTTTACACTTAATATTAAAAGCAACGAATGCGAATGATAAATGAAATGGATGATACAAAATGGTTGAAGACAAAAGATGGGGGCAAAAGTAAGGGGCCGACTATCAAAGAAAAATATTATACTGCACAATATCTTTGCGGCTCTGACTTTCAATTTGCAGCATAATATTCTTACTTGTCATGTCTAATCATATAATATCATATGGGCGCATTCACACATTACGATCATTGTAGTGTAAAATAGATATTTTATTTCATTAGATTTAAAATGCAAATGTATAATATAAGACAGTCGATCACTAAAATATGTTTTACTATCAAATTCCTTTTAATGCTATTTAAGTATAAATCTGAAATAGATGTGTCACATCTTCTTAGTAACACTATATATATTTGTTAAACCTAATATAATGATAATTAAGACAAAGCATTAAGGTTACCTATATAGTATATTTCTACTTTAATTTCAACTTATCGATTAAACTAGCTACTTTTCCAAATAAACGCGATATTTCCTACAATTTATATTATTTATTATATCAACAACTAATCAGACATGTTTTATAAATACAAAATAATATAGAAAATATTCGATGTCATGTAAGTAAATGTTGTAGGAACAGTTAGTTGTGTAGTGATGAGCATAAGTACTCGAGTAGAAAAGTTGCCTGCAAGCGTGAGATGAAGGAATGAACAAATACGATGCGATAAAAAGAGATTCATCAAGTGAGCGGCATCCAAGGGGAAACCAAGTGATAAATAGAAAAAGACAGAGGAAATGAGTTTTAGATTATCGAGACACAAGACTCGTTAGGTATATCCTCGCTTCCTTTTTTCTTAGTGGAATTAAATTAAGGATACACGGAGATGCGCCATCAGTCGGTTTTAGGATTTAAGATCCTCTTCCATTTGACAATGTAGAATATTTAGATTTAGAGAAAAGTAACTATAAAAGTAATAGTATATACTATCTGTATAATCTAGCACGACAATCATTGTCAAATATTTCGAATACACTGTCTACAAACGAAATAATAACTAGATGCAATGGATGCCTGTGCTTGAGAAACATATTGTAAAGATTTGTTATATATACATACAATGAAGAAGAGCAATGAATATTTCAATAAACATAAAATAAAATCTCTAAATAATAATTCCGATATAATAGCTAAGTTTTTTATGACCATTCATTAAAAGCTTTATAAAAAATAAATGAAAATCATTACTTAGTCACACAAAGCTAACCACAATAATTTGAAGCCACTAATGTATCATTTATTCTAGTTTGATTTGAATGATAATAACAACTAAGTTCAAGAAATGAACAATGAAAATGTCAATTGTTTAGTTAAAAAACTCTCAATTTTCTAAATACATAGGTATGCACGGACCATGAATCCACAAGACAGATGACTATAAACAACAGTCCAGTGCAGTTAACTTACCCCAATTTGTAGATGCTGCAGGGAACCATCTAGTAGACTAACCCGAACATTACTCATTTTTCCTAAAGGTTGTAGCGATGATGAAATGGTCATGTACCAAAGTTCAACATAGATGAAGCCTTCCCGTCCTGTGGATTCGAGAATACCAAGCAGGCTTCATTGAAAGCTACTCGGGCCTTCTTTCTAGTAAATCTAAAAATCGACAACAATAATTTTCATTGTTTTAATATAACAAAATATGAAAGCAAGATTAAAGAAAATAATTTAAAAAGATAGATACTATTTGTTAATTGCGAAACTGGGGAAGATTAATATTTAGTTATAAAAGGTAGTAAATAAAACTAAAGTAAAATAATTGAATAATGTTGTGAAGTACATTGTATATTTATTACTCAATTAACGAAAGTACTGTATTAAAATATTGCCTTGAAACATACACTTAACAACATAGCTCAATCATTTACTGACTAAGTAAAAACATCGAAGCGAATATGTATAGTTGCATAAATTAATATGTTAGCAATAAAACTTCTAAATAAAAACTTAATGACTGATTAGATAATACATATTAATATTACTATAATTAAATAGAAAAATCCTACTTGTTATTTTAATTGAGTTGTGTAAGTTAAATAGATTTAAATATTGTCGATATGTCTCTTAGAAGACAAAAGAGTTGTGACAGAAGTGTTAAGAATCCTCAAAAGTAATAGTAAAAGAAAAATCATTATTAGATGTGTACATAAAATGGTATATACATATATATGGTATTCAGTATTTAATACCATTATGAAAATAAAATAAAAAATAACATCACTAACAAATTATTTAGAATGGGTCAGTTGGTGAAAAACTCAGATATATAGAATGCTTTTCTTTTTAATATATATATATACATATGTGTATAGGTATAAATCTTCTATTCACTAGCATGAAATAAAAAGTTAACTTTACAGATGTTTTTGTTTTAAAATAAAATATATTTCTAATGTCAAATTAAGATATATAAATTTCAATTCAAACATGAAATCTCACGGAGTTCGACATATTTAAAACATAAAAATTTTGACAAATAGTCAAAAAATATACTATGCTTGACATAAAAATATATTCAATGCAGAATTATTTCAAAATATCAACATTAATGTATTTAAAATAATATTACAAGTATGACCATAAAAATATTAGATTATTAGTAATAAAATCAAAATTGAAAGTGTCAAAGATTTAATTAAATAATTAAATTTCAGAGTTTTACATATTTCAAATATAAACAAAATTTTGTATAACAAAATAAAAAAAACACCATTGATATCAGTATGTAAAGACTTTAATGAATATATTTTTATATACAATTATATTTAAAAAACAGCCAATTCTATTTATTGTAAAGCATGAACAGTGGGTAAGTAAATGTTACTTGTTAGGTTGTTTAGTTAAGTAGTAGTAGTAGTAATTTGATTAATAGTTAAATAGTCATATATTTATATGATTATTAAGAAAACTATTCAATACAAAGCATCAATATGTGATAAAATACTCATCAATAAATGGTCTGAATTGTATACTAAACTGATAGCTATTGTATTATGAATCACCCACAATTATTCCAGAAACATAAAATATTGCAAATCTTAAGATCCAGGACAATAATGTTTCTTATGTGCCTTTGAGATGTTGGACTACTAACCTTTATGTAACCAAAATAATTGTTATTTAGTGATAACCTTGATTAATAAGTAAATATTTTATATGATGAGTATGTAGAATACCTACTATATCAATTATAGTATTGTATTTAAAAAGTATAAAATAAAGACAGACAATACTTTGTTGCATTTATTTCATATTTTACATTATTTCAAGTAATTATTTTACTTAAATTTAGTCACAAGAAACAGCTAATAGTTATCAACACCTAAAGAATATTTGTCCCTCACTTCCAATTAATATTATTATTGTAAAATCATCTTATTTGATTTTTTTAGCTTGACTTATAAACAATTTGTAATATAGTTTAACTAATAATAAAACGTTTTCCAATAATCTTTCACAAAAAAATGTTTTTCTATTTTTGACTTATTAATCCACTTTAAAGGTTAAAGAAAATCCTTTGATACTGTTTTTTAAGTCTGAACACTATTATTCTATTTGTATTTAAAAATCGATTGACCTTAAATTTATGTCTAAATATTCTACTTTTAATAAGAAAATCCTTAAATCTTGCTTTTATATTTTTGTATAAGTATTCTACTTTTAATAAGACAATCCTTTAATCTTGCTTTTATATTTTTGTTTAATTATTCTAAATATAATTTAAAAAGTTGTTAATATTGCGTTTTTAAATGTAGTTTTATTATTAGACACTACTAATAAGAAAATCTGTTAACCAAGTTGCATTTCTTTACTATTCTTTCAATAAGAAAATCTGTTAACCTTGTCTAAATATCTTTTAATCCTTTAAGTGTTCTCTTTCTATAAATCTAACTTTTAATCTAGAATGTTTATTTTAAATATATCTATATTAAAATATAGATTCAATTACTCTAATTTTATCTCATAATAAATAATATTCAATTATTAAACCAATTGTTGTGTGGATTTAAAGGTCATAAATTATATTTCCAAAGTTATTAGGGCATATATTTACTTCAACACCACTGGATGATTAGGAAGAGAAATATTAAATACTTAATATTATTAATAACATTTTCCAAATTAAATATTATATATAATTTCTCTACATATTTTTTTTAATTCTATTAATTATTGTAAATTATTATAATAAAAAAGTAATATTATTGGAATGTTGTAAAGATAATGTATTATTATATCAATTGTTGTCTATTGCCCTTATTTTACTAGCCTTGATTGTCACACAGTACATAAAAACGAATATGCTAAAGAAATAATTATTATTGATCATGATAAATTTATCCAAAAGTAGAATGGGCTCTTATTATTTTGAAGGATTTTAAAAGCAAATGAAAATCATATCATGTATTACTCCTGTAGAACTTATAGTTTTCCAAGTATTATTTTGTTGAAGTTTAAAAGAAAAGTTTAAAGTATTTCTATTATATTGACTTAAGCAGAATTACCCATGTATGGCATAAATAGTGTATTATATATACTCTAGGCACCATTTAATTATATTTTATATGTATAAAACTTAAAATCCTTAAGCCAACTTTTATAAGCAATAAATTTAGCAATAAATAAGTACTTCTGCAAACTTTCTGGGCAGATTTTTAATTTTTGACAAATTGTTCAACAGTTAAACTTTTCTTGGCAAATTTATTTAATAAACAATTCTGATTGGCTAATTATTTGCTAATTATCACTTGTTAGTTTAATTCAACAAATTGTTTTTATAACTGAAATATTTGGTTATGCATATATTCATAATTAAATATATATATCTGTTATAACCACCTATCAGCAATCAATTATAATTATATTAATAATAGTTAAGTGATTATAACAATGAACAAATATTAAAACTTAAATATATTGTTATGCATTTCTCTTTTTGTATCAAATTTCAAGTTAAAATAATTAATTATAATATTAAATATTATACTTATTAAATAATAAAAAATCAACATTTTATAAATTTATAAATATTGGATGTTTCTACTTATACATATATATATAGTTCATAGTGGAATATAGACACAATACCAATACAGTCTGAAGAGATTTTTCATCCAATATTAATAATTAAAGAAATATCTATAGTACATATGTATATTATGTCATTTGTCATAAATATGTTCCTATATAGGTACATACATATTATGCTATATTATATATTAACCAGTATTGATACATCTACCTATATATGTATATTATATCTTTGATTATATAACAATTTAATTTGCTTAACTTTTGTAATACCAAATGAAGCTAGTATAATTACAAAGTATACCTATACACTGCATTTCTATTTCTTTTTAATATGATATGAGCTATGTCTGGAAATGAATATATCAATATATAGTATACATATTTACCCATACTTAGCTATACTTATCTATATAATATATATCATAAAAATATATAGAAATTGATTAAGTTTTATAGAAACAATCATTTGAATAAAACATTACATAAAATGACTCATTAAAGCGTACAAAGAAAATATAAAATATCCTATATTCTTAGATCAGAATAAATATCTATAAAATATAATATAAAAATCATCTCTATAATACACTATCTAGGATGCATTTATTTACCAATACCTTGAAGTATATCAATATCTACAAATTTAGAGGAATATATTAACGAATACTACAAGTTTATAGAAGAAACAGTTCTTATTTATATAATTGAAAAGTTTTAAAATCAATATAATACCTATTAAACATAATATATAGTAAATAAATATCTAATAGAACTGTATCAGAATATATCAGAACTGTTTTTGAATAAATTTTCCAAGAAAATCTCAGTACTACTCAACAGTTTGTTGGCAAAACAAAATTTGATCAGAAAGTTTACAACAGCTTTTTTTTTTTTACAATTGTATTGCTCCACTTCTAATTTGCCCATGTTGAGCCATTTGGCAATAAAGTGAAGCAGATTTATTGCCTATATAAGTTGAGCTTTATTTATTTATTAGTTCATTTAAAGAACCATAATATCATACAGTATAGTCATACAAAGAGTGTTCATTTTTATTAATTTTGCACACAGTTGAATAGTACTATTTACCTACCTGAAAGCTTATGTAATTTTTTTTTAACTGAATATATATATAGTAAAATAGTTTGAGATATACAGGCAATAAACTATTTATTATAGATAACTTATGTATATTAAAATTGTATGAATATATATTATATATCTGTTCTTAAAATTAATTTAATTAAAATATTTAATACCACTTTTTTAAACCCATTTACATCAAATATATTAAAATAAAATGATTTTTTATTTAAAAAATTATAGTTTGATATCTATGAAATTGATAAGAGTGAATATTCTTTATATTATCATTATTCTATGTATAATACAACTTATAAATAAGTAATATATAACAAAATAAAGCATAAGAAAATCTCTTATATATGTTTTTTTAATCTGAAATATTAATTTTTATCAAAAACAGGGTAATTTAAAAATTCTAAATATCAAATTCTTATATAAATATTATGAGCTTGTAATAAATAATTTTATATTTTAATTTGTGCTCTATAAAAAAAGTTAATTAAGAAATCTTCTATTTACATACATATATAATGGCTTAAATGAAGTAAAAGTTGTTTCTAAATAATCCAAAGACTGTATCAAATTATAAATATTATAAATATTAGATATTTAAATCTTGTAAATAATTAATAATTCTATTTGTATTCAATTAAAATAAAATTGGTTTTAGATAATGTCCATGATAATCTATTTATCTATAGTATGATAATATATGGGTGTTTTTCTAAAAAGTGTAATTGTCCAAAAAATGTAACATTTGCAAATCATGCATAAAAACAGCTTTTAGTATAATTAAACAAAATAACTA
>JAYRBW010116523.1:0-17514 GCA_036023295.1 Invenusta paracnida
ACTGGCCTTACTCCGTCAACAAAATTGCATCTAGCTTTGGCTTGCTGTGTCGCTTCTATCCTCTCCTATTTCTATGAATGTCACACTCACGAGTGAGTGTAGTGGTAGTAATGTTACACCCACGAGTGAGTGTAGTGGTAGTAATGTTACACTCACGAGTGAGTGTAGTGGTAGTAATGTTACACCCACGAGTGAGTGTAGTGGTAGTAATTAAAAACACCTAATTAAAATCTACTCATAAATGTATTTTAAATGTATTTATATTTCCATATCCAAGACAAAATATACACTTAACACAATATTTTTTGTAATCTGTTATACATTTTTCTTGCAAAATGCACTGGTACTAGATTTCATAAAAAGTATAAGTGTTCTTAACCAGATGTTACAGTAATGAACAGTCGAAAACTAAACAGAATGAAAATTACTGTTTATAAATTAATGTTTTAATTTAATAATAATTTAACTTTTATTATTTAAAATAGTGTACAAATGACATTATTTCATGATCCTAAAAATAAGTTGCATGTAATCTATTTCATGAAAAGCTTATACTGTTATTTTTTAGACATAAATTATATAAGACATATATTTCAAATATTTGCATAGCAAAGGCGTAATATTGCTTCATTTAACAAAAGCACATTTCTAGTTCATATTTTTCCTATTAAAAATGTTTTCCAACCACACAGGTGCCCCGCTACTTGTGGACTCTTAGACCCGACTCCCTCCCCGAAGGTCCAGTCAGCGGGCTTAAACACGCCCTAGTTGCCACTTTGACAGGAGTATTTCAGCTCATTGGACGCGAGTTGTTGCCTCCAGTCAGCGATCGAGGTCTTCCAGCTGGAAATGTTGTTGGAGTCACTGGCCTAGGGGGACTGGTCATCAAAACTGCCACACTTTCTACGAGTCTACTGTGTCCCGCCTTCACGGAGATGTCATGTGGCGCTAAACCCATAATCTGTGTAGCCGTAGAGCCGGCATCCACGCGAGATATTGCCAGGTTGTCTCGCGGCTTGAAGGTCCTTGAACGCGCAGATCCATGTCTAGAGGTGAGTAATGGGTGGGCGAATGTATGTAATTGATGAACGTTTTGTGGGTGTTATTTATATTTCGCCTCACAACTGGCGAGTTGATTTTTGTAAGATGAAGTCATAGAGAAAATCTGTTATTCTTTGGCATCTCATAATGAAAGTAACTATGTCATATTGTTCATTCGGGAATTCCTCAAATTTATATGGTCTATATGGTTTATATATAAGTACAATTTTCTATATTTAATTGTAATATAAATTTGCGCTCCTTTTGAAATTTATGGAAATTAAATTATTTCCTATTCACATCTATGAATATAATGTCCTATTTTTGATGTTAATCGTAAATATGTATGACATATTTTAAAACGGTATTTTTTATTGAAGACTTAACCTAATCATTATAATTAAGTTATCTATAAAAGTTATCCATTAAAAACCGGCAAATAATATTTTCAAGGTTTCATATTGCAAATAAAGTTTAAAAAGTAATATCCTTAATAGGTATCTCGATTATTATTATTATTTTTAGTATGCGATCAGATATTGTCTGATAAATCCTAGAGTAATAAAGTATGGTTAAATTTCTTAATTGATAAGTAGTATTTTTATTGACTTTATTTTTTTATTTAATCATAATTATATTTAATTAAAAATCAATATAAGATACAATTGAAAGTGACTTGTGTACTAGTTTAATTGGACCATTTTTAAGTTCCATTTATTAAGGGCCACCTTTACAGTTTTTTAACCTAACCAGTGTGTTATGTTAGTTATAAAAATACAATATCTACAGATATGACACAATATTATTGGGAACACTGATTAGGGATCTCAAACTTTGATAATGGGTGAGTTTATTGTTTGTTTTAACACCAAGTTTTAGCCTAACCTTGTCGCTAAAACCAAACGTAAACACTTTTTAAAGGTGTCTATCTTTGGTTTTAGAGGGAGTTAAAACTTGTTATCGTCTTAAACCTGGTGTTAACCTGAGCTTGGTTTTAAAATTTCGAAAATATAAATGTTTTTCCTATACCTTCTAACTAACCCCTTGGGGTTAAGCGAAATTGGTGTATATTGTTGGTTTTAATTTTAATTTTTTAATAATGGAAATTAATAATAATAATTAACGGTTATATAATTCTAAAAAATAATGTATTTCTGAACCATTTCTGAGTCTTTTTCAATCACAGTTTTCTTATTGTAATTCTTCATTGAAAATATTCTGTGTAATTATTAAATAAAAAGTTCATAAAACAAAAACAATTTTCAAAATGAGAAATCCTGCCTAATCTTTTTATAAATAAAAATATTTGAAATTTCTTACTAATGCCAAATGTTTGTGTATTACAAAGTAGCGTTTCACATAATAAAATCAAAGCATAATATGAAGTATTTATTAAAAATTTTTATATATATTTTAGTAAAAAATAGCATAATATAAAATAAAAACAAGTATTTATTTAAAAAAAAAATTAGGTAATAAAGCATAGCACCCAATATTTTGATATGGATGGAGAACATCTGCAGGAACATTTCCGGTGGTAATTTAAAGGTGCCGTCCATATAAATATTTTCAGTGGAACACAAACACCTATCTGAGATTTTGAGTAGTTCCAAAGATGATGATTTTATCCATCTCTCCATCGTTGGCAAGAATTATATTTCTACCATCCAATGCTCTTGCCCATTGACCGTCTAACACTATCTCAGCTCTGGTATGGGGTATCGGTGGAAGTCAGTTAGTCTTCTTTGGCTTGCTTTGTATATTATAAACAGAGTTTTCAAGCCCAAGGGAAAACTATGTAAAATAGATTTTAAAATTCAATATAGTATGGAAAACCTATGGATTTAGAAAACATATTTAAATCTTATATAAAACCGATGGATTTTAAAATTTTGAAAGAAAGTCCGTTTCTGACGATTTGGATATTTAGTTTTTCTAAAGACAGTACACTATAGTACACTATCTCGTGTTGGTCACTATATCACTAATTCACGTGTTTTATACTTTCCTATTTATCTGTTACTTTCAGCTTCAATTTGAATCCTCTGGTGAAATATTGCTATTTGCTGCTGGTGAAGTTCACCTACAGAAGTGCCTTAATGATTTACAAAATATTTATGCTCCAGGGATAGAAATTCAGGTTGGTTTAATTTTATGCTTTATTTGAACAATAATTATTAATTATTATTAATGTTTGAAAAATAATTGAAAACTGCACTATTTGTTTGAAATAGTTTTAAATTAACTTTTTAGATTTATTCAAAGTTATTTGTATTTTAATGTTCGGACAACGTTTTTAAAGTTTCCATTTAAGGTTTAAAAAAATCAAATTCAGATACTTATTTATTCCATTTGCTTTTATGATTATTTAATCTGTAATGATTTTAAAACTATTATTAGTAGGTTGCTTATTTTATAGCTTGTTTGTACTAATCTGTTTATTTCTTAATATAATTAAGTCTCGATTATATTATATTATTAAAATATGCTCTTTTAAACTATGTTTACTTAAACGGATGGTGCATTAGAGCATAGCTATGTATCTTACTGTTATTCAAAAGATTTATTAAATAATAGCATAACTTTCTTTTGATTAAAATTGACAACCTGGCACACATATAATCGATATCATCTTCTATATTGATTATTAGAATCAGAGAGGATGGAGACATAGATATCCATTTCTAAGATGGTAGCTATGGACACACGTTAATAAATTATTTTAAGAAGTCTTATTTAAAAACTAGTGTAATTAATTTTCTATCGTTAATATTTTACATTTATTAATTCATGACAAATGTTTCTACTAAAAACTGATAATATTATTTCAATCAATTTTAGAAAATAGGAAATGTAATTAGTTTAAAACAATTCAATTTGTATGAATGATAAACATGAATTAACAGTCTAATATAAAAAGGGTGTAGTTATATTGGAGCACTTGCAAAGCTCACCCCCCGAACAGTTGCTCTTCCAGTTTGAAGCGGGCGTAGATTGTGGGAAATGCTCCTTTAGTGGACGTCCGAGTTTGGGGGCTTTAGTGCGTGGCAGCCGAAATATGGTAGATATTAATAACCTCAGTTGTAACTTTATTTTTTAAATATGATCAAAATAAATGTCTATTTATTGGGACACTTTTACTTGTTATATTTATGTTAAATAATTTAATGGTCATATTTATAAAAAACAATCATTAGGTAGTATTTTGTTATATGAAAATTTATAAAATATTTCTGATACTTATATTTAATCGATAGGATTGTACGATTAAACAATAATATCGTAAGGGACAATTACAGATATCATGATCTCCGCCTTCGTTGAATTATATTCGCTTTGTTGTTATCTTTAATAACATACGACTAACCTCTGCTAATAAGAATATTATGTAATTTGTACATTATTTCAATAGTATCAACATATGTATAATGTATATAACCTATCGGTATTTATTATTTCAGGTGTCTCCATTTATTGTTCCCTTCCGTGAGACAATCACTGCCCCATCCCTCTCCTCTGCATTTGGTGACATAACCGTTGACTCTGAAAACGCGAACAATGACCCGCCTAACAACGCCACTGCCGTTAGCAATACCTCCGATCAGTCTAGCAACAGTGTGGTTTGTGTTAGTCGGCCTGCCAATAAGCCAGGTTTGCGTCTGTGTGTCCGTTTGACGGTTGTACCTTTGCCTGCTGATCTCGTCGAGTTCATCGAATCAAGAATCGGTGTCTTGAAACAGATGATCAAGATTGCCAAATTACGGGTATGCTATGTAGTGATCAATTTTTCATAATTTAGCTATGTGTTGAAGTTCCAATAAGTTCCAATATTACACTGAATTTGATGTAATTCGAATGTACACCTACTGGAATATTATCCTTACAGTATTTTTGCTGATTGCGTAATGAATTTAGTTTTAAAATAAATACTGATAACTACTTTTTTAAACAAAACATTTATGCAACATTAATATACTATTTAATAATGACAGTTTGTAATCGATAGTATGATGTAATCAAAATGAAATGAAATCTGTGTATTACTATCTTATGAGTTATAATTAATATTAAAGAATAGTACATTCCTAAAAAGATGAGTTAGTCGTGTTATGACATGCTAATAAGTGTATGTTTTATCACCATTGTGAATTTTAATATCTAATTAAAATAATATTTTTTTAAGTCGAAAACAAAAGTCTCCGATGAGGAGGAAACTCTTGTCGCCGAGTTTGAACGCGAGTTGACAGCCCTGCTGTCAACCTCAACCACCTCGACCAATAGCAAATGTCTCAGCAGTCTGTGGACAAGTCCTGGGCAAGTGTGGGCCTTGGGCCCGGAGCCTACTGGAGTTAACATGCTCATCAACAGGATCTCCGACCTCCGAATTTCGCCACCCTGGGCACTCTCTACTGAAACGAGTGAGGAAGAGGGTGGGGACGTGGCTAAGCGACGGAGCTACACACAGGCGGTGGTAAATGGTTTCCGTGGAGCTTGTTCTGCCGGTCCTTTGTGCCAGGAACCGATGCGGGGTGTCTGTTTTTTGCTTGAGGATGTTTGGGAGGAGGAGTTACCTGTCATAAAAGAGGTGAGCAGCCGTTTGCTTTTAATAGTAACTATATAAATAAAGTCTGCCCTGTAGGCGTCACAGACTTATTATAAAAAATGATCTACAACCTAGTTTTATAAAAACTGCTTTTCATTATAAAAGTACCATTTCACATTTTGGTTGTTTCCAAAATAAGCGTTTTTACTAATACATCTTTTTCTGGTACTAAAATAATTTCGTTTATAGTTTTCTAATCTGAAAATGGTAGAATCATATAGTATTGCTGTAGAATTTAGGTAAGATTGAATTTATAAGAAGAAACAAGCGTCTTCAGATAGTTATTTAATATATTGCAGACGTTTCGCCTTACGGCTTCCTAGGTGCACAACTAAGATAAAACTATTATGCAGGTAGATAATATACTACAGTGGTACTCAATACATAAACATTGTTCAGTATGTTGTGAAAATACTAACAAGATAATCTGATCGAAAAACCTGAAAAATCAATAAACCGAGTGCATTATATGTAGATACGAGAATAAGAAAACACAATATTTATTATTACGTAACACAATCTAAATGTAGTCCAATAAAGCCATTCATCCGAGCTTTAGATATACACACAGCCTCGACAAGTCTCCTTTTGTAATCTTGTGTTAGCTTGCTATGTAGAATTCGATACGGAGTGGTTATTATTAAAGTGATCATAAATAGTGCTTTTGGGTAGACAGCTATCTAAGTCTCATGCTAGTCGCTCTGCCCGTCTCTCCAATATATAATTTCGTATTTTTTGCAGGTGATTTCATAAATGATGTTTTCAATATTACAGTGTATTTTACTTAAACACATTTCTTGTTTTTGGTGTCACGTTGTTGACAAGTAAGTCAATCTTCTGTGGATTATATTTTTTGCTCTAGAGGGTGCAGTAATTTCCTCATGGATCTTCCTGAGTCTAACCATAAGTGGACACTGTGAGTCCTGCCCTGTGTATGACGTTCATGCACAGTCTTGGCTTGTTTGGATGTATAGGGACATTTCACGTAGATGTATCCTTCTTGCGAACAGAAGGTTCCAATCTAGAAAATGTTTTGAACCTCTTCCGGGCGTTGTTCAGAAGGTGCGATGGGTAACCGTTGTTTTTAAGTCTGTCCAATACTTTGTAAATGGAGTATTGTTTATCATCTGGCGTCGTAGATCTCTTGTCCGCTCTTCTGAGTCCACCGAAGATGATGGTACTTGTGATGAGTACGGGAGAATAGTATCACTATGGATGTCTTTGAAATAAATTCTAGATGTCAATGTATGTTCAATGAGTTTAATATCGCAGTCTAGGAAACTTAAAGAGCCTATTGACGAAGGTGTCTTCATGGTGAATTTAATTGTATCACTGACTACGTTCGCTGTCGTTAAGGTGTCTTCTGCTGTGATGTTAGCTTCCTTCCATGCTATAAAAATGTCGTCTATGTGTCTTTTCCTCCACAGTCTAATATCAAGTTTATCTTGTGTTTGCCTCTCTATGTGGTGCATGTATGTGAT
Organism: Invenusta paracnida; assembly: GCA_036023295.1. Classification (NCBI taxonomy): domain Eukaryota; kingdom Metazoa; phylum Platyhelminthes; order Proseriata; family Coelogynoporidae; genus Invenusta; species Invenusta paracnida. Next base: position 7,126 of record JAYRBW010116523.1, read on the forward strand.
AGCAACTTGGGAGGGGGGGCAGCGGATTTCCCATTGAAAATCCATTCGTTTGCTGATAGATTTCTAAAAAAACCTAGTCTTAATTCGGAGATAGTTTCATTAAATCTAGTCAGTAGTCCAGATTCTTTACATATGCATTACGGAGAACAGTCCTCGATCCTTAGTGCCATCTTCCCATATAATTTATTTGCTACATTGGATCCATATTTGTTATGCATCGTACAAAGAAGAAACTGTAAACCATCTCGACACAAAAAATGCAGCTGTTGCATTTAGGGCGTGATGGCCTCAAGAGTGAAAATGATGCATTATGTTGTAAACTTTAGCTGCTGTTTCAACAAAAATTCCTTTTTTCATTAGGTTAGTTGCAAATGGTATTGTCAATGAGGTTGTCTATTATTTAGAAATATTGTAAGCTTTAGATAAAAATTCCAATTTCTTCTTAATTTGTATTTTCGACTAAAATTGCATAATTTCTTAAAGAAAAGTGTATACATTGGTCAGGTCAATAAATACTGATTATAGAGGGGTATAGATTAGTTATTAAAAAGGACGTGAAGGTGTTTATCAGGTGTTTATTAGGGCTGCTAATGGTTTAGCTGATTTTTAAATTAATTATGTTATGTAATATTTATTAATGTTTTCCTTAGGAATCGGTTGACTCTGAGATTCTAACGACAGTTCCTGCCACTGTGATTGGACGTTTGGCCAACTCACCAGCACCCAATCTTAGTTCTAGCGCTGGTCAGCTAACCGTCGCAGTCACTAAAGCTTGTTATCAAGCTTTTCAAGCCTCCTCGGAACAAAGACTTATGCTGGCAATGTACACTGTGGATTTACAGGTTAGAAAGAAAATGTAGTCTAGTTAATTTGATAGATTTGTGATAACACTTTTAGTGTCAAATTCAATTCATTTACAATTAATAAATACAGTGCATCATCTGTAGTAACATTTTATACTGTATTTCTGCTATGTCAAACTGAAACATTACTTTTACTCGCAAAATTGAAAAAAAACATTGTTTATCTTGAACACTTCAATTATGTAAAAAGTCACATTTAAAAAAATTGCATTCTATTTTTTAATAAATATTTTTACTTATGCTTAAGATGTATTCTAAATTTGTTCCTATTATTATTATACTTATTTGTACAATAGATAAATAAAAAGAATTGATATTAGAATGAGTTGAGTTTCATTGCATGTCATCTTTAGTCACTACTCGTAATTAATTAATCGTGAATCTCATTTTTGCAAATATGATTTAATCAGGAACGATATGATTGGGGTGAAAAAATAAACTAACAATAATATTAGTCAACCAATAAATACATTTTTACAACTTTTAGAGTGATAACACAATAATTGATAATTAATAGCACGCTTAGTGACAGTTAATATCTTTCCCGGTCTTATCTGTTTGTTTATGATATTTCGTATGCCTGGCAGGCTCGCAGCGATGTTCTGGGTCGGATGTACGCCGTTCTGGGCCGACGACAGGGTCAGATCTTGAGCGAGGAGCTTCGCGAGGGCGAGAATGTTTTCTCCGTACGCGCTAGCCTCCCCGTGGTAGAAAGCTTCGGTCTGTCTAGCGAACTGCTAAAACGGACGAGTGGTCTGGCCTTGCCTCAACTTCAGATGACACACTGGGAAACCCTAGCGCATGATCCCCTCACCGAGCCGGATGAGGAAGTAGACGAGGGTAGGGAGGACTGCCTCCGTGGCCACCGCTATCTTAAGGCCGTGCGTCGTCGTAAGGGTCTGGCTGTGCGTGAGCAGTTAGTCGAGTGCGCTGAAAAACAACGGAACCTCAGCAGGAAGAAGTGAAGTCACATGATCGACCTGCCTTTCTCTCTCCTTCCAGCTAATTGTGATTATATAGTATAATTTGAACGTGTTCTTTAAACAGTTATAAGAACAAACTCCTATTGAGAGTTGCCTTAACTTCCTAGAGCTATTTTGAAAACAGTGTTTCTGTTTCTTTTTACTTTCTGATGATACTGGTTTGTGAACCTAAAATGTTAGCTCAGTTAAGTAATTTAAGCCAAATAAAAAATAGTAAGAACATTTTTGAAAATTCTGGTGAAATATTTGGATTATGTTTTTTCAATAACGTAGTTAATTTTTCTCTAATATTCTTCGTAAAAAAATACTTCATTATTAAATATTTTAAACCAGACAACAGTAAATTTAAATATTGATGTGTGTAACTGTCAGCGATTAAATCAATATTTATATGACTGACATAATTTCGGAATGAAGATCGTGATACTGTTTGAAAAAAATACGGCCCATATAAAATACTTTATATTTATTTATTTTATAAATATAAATAAATGATACCAGCTTGTTTTACTTATTTAGATTTATGGTCCTTTTAAAACGACTATACTTACTTAATACATGTATGTATTTTACATAATGTATTATATGAAACAACTTCTAGTGCGTAGGATTTACTAATGCGAATTAATGACTGTTTTTAATCGGCATGTTACGCTAGCATATCTATGAATTATTCTGTCAACTTACTATTATATCTTAAACGACATACTATTCATGACAAAGAGTTATTTTCCTCTTGTATGTATATTACATGTTTTTGCTTTTATATCAGAGAATGCTTTTTAGAAGACACAATTTGTTGTAAAATGTAGTTACCTGTGATTATCAAAAATGAGTATAATTAATATAAACATTGTCTGTTTTCATTAACTTATAATTGCTCTATTCAGTTCTGTATTTCTTGTTTATCATACATTGCAAGCATTTTTATTTTTTATTGCTTTGGAGAATGATAAAAATTCAAAAATAAATTATTTTTAACATACAGTATGCATAATTTCTGCATTATGTTGTTTCATAATTTTTAAGACTAATTATAATCGCCGTAGTTTTTGCAAGTAAGTTATTATCAGAAATTTGGATACCAGCTGATTTTACGAGAATCTATTAGCGACAAAATAGTGGAATATGCTGTCAAAACCTTTATTAGATTTTAAACAACGTAAAAGTGTTAATCCTTTGGCGTAAAAATGTTTGAGCGAAAATTATGAATAAAACAAACTTATTAATATTTCATAATAAATAATATGATGATGATAAGTCATGTGTTCTGTTATAAAGAAATATTTCTATATTATTTGTGAAATATCATTTCAAATTTAGACCAAGAATTTTGCAAACAGGCTTACAATCGAAATCAAAATATTAAGTAAACTCTTGTTATTATATCATTAACTATACACACAGTACTAGTGCTATTTAATTGCATCATGGGTTTTAGGTGTTTTTTTATTAAAATAATTTCTTGTAATTTTTCGGTATAGAATTATCTACTATTTTAGTGTCCGAATATTATGTTATGCATTTGTACTCTAATATATTTAGTAATATCTTATTTGATTTTTTGCTATTTGATTTTGAGTAATATAATTATAATTATATTTGGATTTATAATCTTTTCATATTTTAAATATTGTTTTGTACACAATTCCATACTTACTGTGTTCCATTATTATGATTTAATTAAACTTATTTTTTTATATTGTCAGGATTAACATTTGTATTTTGTACATACTAATGATTTTGTATATTAATAATAAAAACTACTTTAATATATATATTGTATGACTTCTTCTTTGGAGGTATTTATTCAGCTTATTTTTTCTTTTATTATTTTATATTAGTATTTTTACTGTATAATTTAATATATAAATTAACTGTTTTTTAAACCCTTTCTTTACGGGCGTTTGTATCTCAATTTACTACTTCCTCCAGCGGGTATGTTAAATGAAATTCAGTCAAGTTTATCTCTGGTTTCAAATTTAAATCTTATTGGATAATTAGATGTGTGTCTGTTACACTATCATACTCGCGCACAAAACAGTAGTTCCGAGATATAGCTAGCCTACAACCTATTAATAATCAATAACTTATATTTTTGTTATATAATAGCTAATCACTAGGTTGTATATAAAATTCACATAATATATTATGTAGTACATTAGTAGTTACATTTTTCTTTTGTCATATCAATATAGTCAACTATTATTTATTCCATAATCAGTACAAAGTTATTATTTATATGTAAGTACCTACAACCTAAGTTTTCGTCACGATTTAATGTTCGAACAAAATTGCCTTTTCTAAAAAGATAGCTATGCTATTCGTAAAAAAAAATGTACCTGTGAATATATAAAAGTTTATATAGCGCTCAATTTTATAACCAAGTATAGGTATAATTATAAAATCCCAACATTTACTCACAAAATACACATCTTTTCTTGCTTTAAACAAACATACGAGATACATATAAAAAATTACATATATAAGGGATAATTAACCAAAATGGGTACAATACAGTTTTTATGACAGACATTTTGAGCTATAATAGAGCATATATACAAGGGCAGCTATATTTAGCAGTCAAGTTGTTATTATTTTCTGTTTTTAAATAAGCAAAAATTTTACTTCAAAATTTGTTTGTATTATAGACTAATTTTATGCGTGTTTTGTTGATTGAGTAAGTTTGTTGTTTTCATCATTTTCCTAATATTAGTAATATAATATAAATAATTTTATATAAAAAAATTTATAATATTAATAAAAATAAGTGTCACCCATTTGTAATTTACTTAATCTTCTTCATATTATAATGCATTAACCTCATCATGTATCGATTTGTTTTAAAAGTTATACCAGTTTTTATTATTTAAATTGACTAGTCTAGGCGAGTTGTTACAATTGCCATAGGGCGGGTGTCACACTTCTCATATTATTTTTAAAGGGGCGGGTTGTCTTACTCAAACCTGTTTTAAAATAAAAGTATAACTAAAAACAATAGTTTATATTCTTTTTTACCAGAATAAGATATAAAACATGTTGAGCTATTTATAATGACAACAAATGACAACAAACATTAATTTAGACAATTGCGATAGTCATTAATATTAATGCCTTAAATTATAATATATTTTTATGTATGTGTATTTTTTATTTTAGAATAATGGTTAGGAACTACAAACGTAAATTACATAAGCAAAAATGGGCATTCCATCAGACGTTATGTTACAGGTTGTGAAACAAGTAAAAACTGATGGTATGTCCATCAGAAGTGCTGCTTTACAATTTGATATTAACTACAGAATTTAAGCAAGATATTGTAAGAAAATCCCTGAAAAAACATTTTCTGAACCTATTTTTTGTGTATCTTTTTTTATTGGTTATTCTACCCCAACAGTACTTCTTGTACACATAGAAAATATACTGGCAGTATATACATACATTGAAAGAGCGGTAGATATATTTTCTGGATTGAGCCCAAGATCAACCCGAAAATTTGCGTATGAACTTTGTCTTAACAATAAAATTAAAATTCCCCGAGCTGGTGTGATGAGTTAGAAGCTGGACCAGACTGGTTTATTGGATTTAATACCATTATCCGAAGTTATCAAATATAAGAAAGCCCAAAGTTACCAGTTTAGCTCATGCAACAAGTTTTAACAAGGGAAATGTTTCGGCGTTTTTTGTTAATCTAGAAACAGTCATGATACGACACGGTTTTGCTGCTCACGAAATATGGAACATGGATAAAAATGTCGTGACCACTGTTCAACGACCAGAACAGTTATTTGCACGAAAAGGAGAAAAACTTAAGTAGGCGCAATTACCTCTGTAGAAATTGAGACCAACTGGTCACTTTGGCATGTACTGTTAATGCCATAAGCAACAGCATTCCACCGTTTTTGTTTTTCCAGGGTACATTACTACAAAATATTTCTGAATAATGGACCTACTGGCAGTGCTGGAAGTTCTCATCCAAGTGGATGGATTACAGAATGTCTTTTTGAGATGTTTAGCAGCACTTTGTAACACATACTACTACCAGGTGTACCAAATCAAAACATATACTTCTGTTGCTAGACAATCACGAATCCCATATTTTTCCAAGGTCATCGGATTTTGCTCGCAAATACGGAACAGTGATGCTTTCATTTCCAACACATTGTACTCACAAACTCCAACCATTAGATACATTTGTGTATGGACCATTGAAAAGATATTACAACACAGCGGTTGATTCATGAATGATAAATCATCCAGGTAAAACCATGACAATATATGACCTGCCGGACCACTGCATATCCCCTTGCTGTAACACCAAGTAATGTATGTACAAGATTTTCGTCAACCGGCATTTATCCCTTTAATCGAAATATCTTTCCTGACTCTGCATTTGCTCCTTCATTTACAACCAACCGTCCACCTCCAGCAGCCTATTCTGCTCCATCTCAAATACGCGATGATGCTCCATTTTCAGCAACAAATTCTGCAGCATCTGAAATACGCGATAATGTTCGACTTCCAGCAGCAAATCATACTTCAATAGTAACATCCATAATCCTTGTAGTATCACCTCAATATATACGGTATTTCAAAATAGCTAAACTAAGGAAATTGACGACTAAAGGGAGAAAAAAAAGTCTACTATTTTGACAGCTTTTTCAACATCACCAGTATGCTCTGACACTATCAAAAAGAGAATAAAAGTCAACAATGAAGCGTCTACTTACAGTAAGTGAATTTGCTATTGTATTAGTCAGTATATTTTAGTAAAGGATTATTAAAATTATATGTTGTTTCTTTCTTCAGCTGGAGTCGGACAACATAGAGAGAAGTTCGAGAACAAAAAGTTTTGTTTAATTTGTGGCAAGGATTGGGACTCTTCGAGGCCCAAAGAAAAATGGAAACGCTGCCAATTGTGCCATAAATGGGCACATGAACTGTGCACAGCTAGGTAGCTCTTATAATTACATTAGTGACTTTTGTAACTGATTTTTCTTTACTTACTGAATGACTCATACTGTTATATAACAATTGTGTATTATTATTATTATTAAAAATGTCATGTTTAATAATTACCAGTTTCACAAAAAAAATTTTTTCTGTAAATTGATGGGTATGTCACAACTCATCCGGCCATGTTTCGTGTGTTACAACCCGCCCTGTAGCGGGGGGCGGGGGGTGGGTTGTCATTCTCAACTTTGCTTTCTAAAACAAATATTTTGATTAGATATAAGGATTTAATAGAATTTTTAATGTAGATTAAATAGAAAACATCGAAAAGTATACATAATTAAAGAAAAACCTTAAATAAAACATCGATTTTTTAAATATATATATACCAAAATATAAAAAATGTGACACCTCACCCGCTCTCCCCTACATCTTCTAATATTATGTTAACTAAACTTTCTATATAAAATATATTTCATTGTGAAATTATAGTTTACATTCATATTATGTACGTAACAAATATATATTACGGTCTATTTGATATCATTTAATGACAGATATTAGTGTCAAAATGTCACGAAAAAAATCGTAAATTTCCTATTATAATTCAATTTCAGACGTCTTCCAGTTTAAAACAATTCACGTATTTCGGGTATTTCTATATAAAGTATACGTATACTAATGTAAATGGGGTATGCAATTTAGGTGACAATAAATCTAGAAAATACGTACCTATAGGAAGACTCGTGACCTTAACGACTTAAACATTTTTATATTGCTAGTATTTACCTAATATTAGTCAGTTTCATTAAATTAATAACAATTACTCTGACATTATTTTCCAAAAATAATACTGCCATAGGTATTGTCATATGATGGACATAATTACCAAATTACCTAACCACAAATATAATATTTATAAGCATCTGTCGATTATTTATTGAATGTTTTATTTGCGTTAACTATGTATATAAAACAAATCTGTTGCTAAGATGACGTCACAGCTGATGTTTCTAATTATAGTGTTAATTACGGTTTTGATCTTCAGAATATTCCTCATAACGAAACTGCGATTAATTAATCATATTCTACAAAATTATGACTTAAATAGAAAAGTATTGCAATTAAAGAACTGTCGAAACAATGATCAAATCAGTTAATATTAAACAAATCTAGCGTTAGGATTCCTATTCTCTGGCTCTACCCAATTAATATAATTAATGATGTAATTATGCCCGGGTATCAAAACACGATAAAGATACAAGTTCAGGAACATATCAAAACAATATATTTAGACATTAAATTACAAGAAATCACTAGCTAACTCTACCATCATGTTATTCCCTAACAATATTTAACTAAGAATTTTACTATAGCGCATGTGTTCCAATTCCAACTTACCAGAATAATCAAGCATTCTTCTAATTCAATTCCTTACTCATAAATTAACTTTACAGCGTCATTCTCGGAGATTAACTCAACCATAGAGCAAGCACGTAGGAAGATTTTAAAGACAGGGCCGGGGCCATAGTGTTGAGGGTGTGCCATAGCGATTTAGGGGGAATTTGAGTGCTCAAAAAACCTTTACTGAAACGGCCACTCCCAAACAATATTAAATAATAAAAATATATTAAATATTAAAAGCAAACAATTGCCAAATAGGCAGACAAACAAGATTCTTCACTGTATCACGTATAAACAAGTATCAAACATAATAAATCAAATAATAGAAGTACAATTTAAATTTCTTAAGTTTCTGACAGCAAAAATTCAAATTGGCAATAGATCAATTATCTCTTGTTAACATTAGTAATAAGTAATAGTTCATAATAAAAACACAATCATAATATGTAAATAGTTGACTAAAATTGCTTAAATATAAATGGCATACGATAAAGTGAATGCAGGCAGTAATTAGGTAAAATTATATTCTCAACCGACACAGAAAATGTTTATGCTTTCCCAAAATAATTTGTACGTCGTCTTTGGTTATTACTATAAAATTCAATGGCAATATCTACCTTATCTAAATTGTTAAACATATATTTATATACATGAGAGATCAAACAATGATTCAATCTTGCTTGGGTAATTGTGGAACGTTGGTAAGTTTTTATTCTACGAAGTGCAGAAAAGGCACTTTCAGCTGTAGATGTCATTGGAATTGGAATTGTGTAATACACTCGTAGCATTTTATGTACTTCTGTAAAGAGTTTCTTCAGAACACTTCATCGTTTATCTTCTTGGATATGGTCGCGAGTTGGATTGTTTCATCTTTACAGTCGCTGAAGATATTTGAAAAAAGGGAGAGCTGCGTCTCCAGTTTGTCGAAGTAAAAATCACCTGAATATGTGTCACGAATTGATTCTGGTACAAATACATGTTTGCTACTCGCAGCATTTATTAAGCACTGCTCAATATCCTGAATAATCGACAAGTTGCTTGATGAAAACGTCTTTTGACTTCTTCCTGTACAAAGTCGAGAGCTTTATAATACTGATGCCTAAAATAGCCATCAACTGTCGCATGGTTAAAGTTTTCGCTGTCGCCATCGTCAATTCTTTTAGGAATACGTTTTTTCCTTAGAGGAACTGGATCTTCAGTGAGGCCAAATGCTTCTTTCTTTACTTGAGTAAAGAATATATCGAAGATGTCATCATTCCGTGCATTTTCAAGGTAGTTGACTAGCTTCTCCGACAAAGAAATTGCATCTTCAGCTGATACTTGGTTCCCTTAAGAGCCGTTGAAATTTCCTCAGAAACATCAAATATTTTTATGGATAGTTTTAGTCCTAAATATGTTTGGAATCGATTCATTAAAGAAACAAGACCAGTTGCCCTTCCAGAATACTCGTCTGATCCCAGGCTGACTTCTTCAAGAGTTTCAATCTAGATAGAATAGTTTTCAACAATGCTCTAAAGTGACTTTGTTCGAGCAGTCCACCGAGTAGGACATAAGGTTTTAGGCTTGAGATTGAAGAATATTGTTGTTGTTGAATGGTTTCGAACAGCACCTGCAAAGCATAAGAGACAAATATTTACTTATTTGTGCATACTCTTTTTCCAGTTTTATGACCGAGTAAAATTTCTTTGAAATAAAGCTTACCTGACGCTTCTTTGGAGAAAGTTTTATAAGTTGAGATAATTCTGCAGCGAAATCAAGAGCATCGTGAAGTGACTTGCAGTTTCTTGCTACCCCTTGGAGGATGAGGTTGAGATTATGAGCCAGACAATGAACGGGCAGAGCCGACTTCACTTCATCTTGAATGGTTTTGGCTACACCAGTCCTCCTACCTTGAAAATTTGATTACCCATCGTAGGTTTGACCTCAATAATTCTCCAAAGGAAGAGCCATTCGCACGAGAGAGTCTTTTATAACAGTTGTCAGTGTTACTGCTTTTGTATTTGGCATATATGAATCAAGCCAACAGGGTCTTCAAATATGTCATAATTTTCATTGACCCAATGTCAGCAGATTACTAGCTGTTCTCTGTTGGAGATATATATTTTTTTAATTTCCGGAGTATACTACTTAAAGTAGTACGAGCTGTAAGCAACGACATGTGTACATGCCCTCCGGGACTTTGAGAG
>JAYRBW010116534.1:0-17513 GCA_036023295.1 Invenusta paracnida
AATATCTAATTGTAAAATTGAAAATGAAAAACATTTAAAGTCACATTCTTTAGAAACAATAACTAGACAGAGAACATTTTTTTGACCTGATATTAAAATTTGTAATCGAGCTATATAAGCCTCATCCAATCAGAATGCGATTACTTGACGTATATAACCTTTTCACCACATTAGTCGCCACATTCATCGCCACATTCAAATGAATGTCTTGATGGTCTCCACCACACCAAGTTAACGCTAAAATACCGTTCATGAAGTGTAGTTTCCAAAGCAATGAAAGCAATTTCCAAATGAGAAATTGTCATCTAAAACCGTTTTTACTTACATTTCTTTGTTTTAAAATAAATTCGAAAAATTATAAGGTACAGTGCATATTTTTGGTATGACCATAACATTATCGTTTTATATAATTGCAATTCGATTTTTTACAGATGTCTTCAGTATTTGAAAATTACATATCATTATGCTTATCATGCAAGCATGAAGCTTATGTTATTATTTCAGCTGTACCATTTAACATTATTCAGAATTCTGAAAATTATAAAAATACTGTATAGGTCTCGAGTTTCTATCTATGAGACAGTCCAGTTTGATGTTTATTAGGTACTGTAATAATACTTCCAGAGATATAAAAGTTGAAAATGCCTATCCATATACCTACGTCCTAACTCTCCTCTAGAGCCTTTTTTTACCAAAACCGAAATTAAACTTATAAAGTCTTCTACCAAGTTGGTGTATCTAAATTCTCTTTTTAGAACTAATTTTATACGAGAATGCTTTTAATGTTATCCAATCAACCAGTCTTCACTGTAATATCCAATCAACCAGTCTTCACCCTTATATTATCCAATTAGTGAGATTTTGCTCTAATATCATCCAATCAGCAAGTCTCTCACCGTCTATCAAGGCAAGCTGTATATTTCCCAGGATTCCTTGTTGATCTATGCTGTATAACATACCAATTAACATGTGCATGTTTTATAGTTGTATATCAAGGTAAAATTAAACGCAAGCAAATTCGAGACTACTCTTGTTAATTAATTATTTCTCTCTTTATTTTCGACAAGGGAAGTGTGTTCTAGGATTCTGATTTTATTCAGTCTCGTAGAACGCAAAATAAGACATTAGTTGTGAAAAGCAGACATTTTGACATTAAAAGTTCAGTGGTGATTTGAATATCGGAATATTCTAAAATCAGAAAAGAAGAGACAAGTGGGGAGACAAATCAGAAGACGTTAGGGTGTTCTTTCTCGCCGTGTTGTGAAACAGAAGCAGTGCAACATATCTTATTGTTATTACACCGTTAGGCAAGGTAAGGGACGTGATAAAACCCCCATTTCGCAAATATAATTACATGCATTCGTGTTGTCTGCATAGGAATCCCCCTTCTTCCCCCATTCTTTCGCATCCCCGTGGAACGATGAGTGGAACAATTTATCAGACTTCTAAGCCTTTAGATATCAGGAAAATAGAGAAGTTGGGCGTTATAATTGATGGGGAAAATTTAACAACCCTCTTCACTCGCTGCTGCTTAAGTCAGAAAATGCGCGACGCGCTACTATTATGGCTATAACTATATATTATTATTATTATTGGTTTTATTATTATTTATGTCGTGTGTATAATTATATTGTCACTCTTGTCTCTAAATCGTTGTTTACATCTCGTTTTCTCTTCTTTTCAGGCGATACATTACCAAAACCAGAAATCTCGTATTTCCCAGTTGGCATATGCTTAAAGAATCCACCAATATAAATTATTCCACTTCTCTTTCAAGTAACTTTTAAAGGTGTGTCGCGGAATTTGCAAATTTTGAATCAATTGATTGCGCGAGTCATAATGGCAAGTGCATATGTAAGTCTTCTTTCCTTTATTAATGATTTATTTATTGTTTCGTTTTATACTCCATTTTTCTTGATTAATAGTAATTGTTTTGTTATCTTCTGTATATCTGTCTGTCTATCGATATATAGCAATAATTAAAATGATGCAGCAAAGCATTTTACATTGAACTTTTTTGCGCGCATTTTCTTAACTGTCCATCCTGGTAAAAGCTTTTATCACAAATTCTACAATGAATTCACTCTGAAGATTTAAATAAAGACACCTAATTGATATTATATATATAGATATATTTCCCTATACAACACATCTCACCATGAAATAATTATAAATATTGTTGAAAATGTTTCATGTGTCTTTTGCTATATTTATCTAAAACAGAAGTAAAACTTAACTTTTTATACAAACACAATTTAAGAATAAAAATTACAACTTAGGTTTGCAAATTAATACCAAATTAAATAAAACATAATTTGTCAATAGCCGATTAATTGATCTCTGTTATCTTTGTGGTTTGAGTCATTCAAGATGTTGTGGCTCATCACTGTTATTATATCAGGGTAATATTTCAAATAGTTTAACAAATACCATTCATTTCAAATACTTTTGAAACCTTTTCTTAAAATAAAATTAAAAACAGAAATCAAATAACAAATCTAAGGTCATCAGTCATGACGTTCCGATCCCCACATATACACCTCTATACATTGTGCCGATTTAGTTGGTGATTATCATACATGTTTATTACATACATATCCGCATAAATTTCAATTTAGCTCTTTTCAATATATTTTAAATAAGCGTTAAGGGTTTTCTATACTTTTCGTATCTTTGCTCTGTAAATAGTATTGTTATTTTCTTTTACTATATTTTAATATTTTATTAGTCAACAAAATACTTACAGCAACTGTTTTTAAGTTATACTTAACTTTATTCTAAAATTTAAAATGTTAATGTTATATAAAAACCTATGCTTTAAAATGATAAAAAAACTCGATTGTGTAATGCAAATTCTACATTGTTTTTCAAAAAATATAAAGGATGCATTATTATTAAACTAATATGAATGTAAAAAATCCTTTTTTTCTATATAATTTTGTAACTATACTGCTTGTACGCAAAAACAGATTTTATTGAATCCATAAAAACGATCATTCTTGTTTTATTGGCAGTGAATCCTTTCACGCAGTCATAAATGTCACCTATAATGTTAATTATATTAAACAAAGTAAACCTTATGTTAAGGATAGTTCTACTATATACATCTATTTAACGAAAATTAGATTATTAATTAGATATTTGACTCTATTTTTAATTGAATTCATACATGTACAATAGATGCATGATGTTATGTAATTAAATGTATATCAAAGTAAGCATTATAACAAAAATAATCTAAACTCTGTTTAACTTTAAATGTTTGAAATCATGCAATTTCATTAGTTGTGTATTAGAAATGTTTCGATCAACAAGGCAAAACAGTCACAGCTGATGACATCGTAAGTCATTGTTTATAGCTAGATTCAATTTATTGGAATTTACTCTTCATCAGAAAATCTGTCAAGAAAGATTATCGTCCGGAAAACTGCAATTTTTTCCTCAATTTCATGTTTAAATACATAACTTACCAATTGTAGATAGAAGTATATAAAAAAAAAAATTTTAAAACCAACTATTAGTCATAATAAAAATAAAATATTATTATTTGAGTATAAGTGGTAACAATTTTATGTTGGGTGTTTATTATAAAATGTATTACAATTTTTAATCCTATCGATGCCATAAATATTTTACTGTCATTTTCAAATCTACACGCAGAAGAATATACCTAAGGTCTCACATCGAAAAGGATAAAACAAATAAAAAATCTTAATAATGTATGATATATAGTAATAACATGATGACAAACTATGTAAATTATACAATTATGTCGTACATTGTGCCGTAATAAACATTCTTATATTTCAGTAAAACCAATGCAGTAGTATTAATTAGTTCGAAAACGCCTGCTTAACAGAGCTACATAACTTTGTATAGGCGAGATACAACAACAATTTTAAATTGAAATTTCAACATGATGTTAACAAATTAAGATGAGATAGAATTGAGATGACAACGTAATTTTGTCGGGAGATTCTGACAGTAGAAATCACTCATGATAGCTTCCCCAATAACCGAGATATAACAAGTTCTGGAAGTCCTTCCTGTCAAGAAGTCTTTTTGCTCCAAGTAAAAATTCACGGTGACTGTGTCACGTTTTGAAGAAAAGTTAATTTCTAGGAGTTTAGTTATATTTTTTAAATATCTTGCGACTACAAATATCTGTAGTGAATTCAGAATATTAACTCACAGACAAAATATTTAAATAATATGTATGTAATTCAGCTATTGATGAAACTCTGATATGATATAAAAGGTGATATGACTGCTAGGCTGGTTATAAAAAAATGTACATATAGATCAATATATGAGGACTATAGAAAATTATAACAAAACGTAAAGATAAAAACAGCAAAAAAATGAATAACAATAATGCAAAATAAAGAAGTACAAAAATCTGATATTTTAATGCATTAATCTACTGCACATTGATCAGTAATTCTTGTATAATAACTTTAAAGACATTTTTACTGTAATACCTTGACATAAAAGTAGATAAAATAACTAAATCATATTTCTTCTTATAAGTTGATGAAACATGCGAATTTTCCAATAAACTTCCTTTGAATCTTTTGATAATCTTAAGCTTAAGAAAGCATTTTCTGCTGTCTAGGATGATAGTGTAACGTCCGAAGTCAGTAGAAATTACTTCAAATTACTATGTTCAATTTCAACAAGCCAATTTTGTACAATGTAGTAATGTTTATTAACTTTATGAATAATATAATTTATGGATATTTATAGAAAGGAAAAATTTACTTAAATTATAATATAAGATAACAAAGGAGGATACATTAATTACTTTGGACATATTTATATTAAAGTTTAGATTGTCATTGAAAGCATTGCATACTATATCGTTAAAATAATTAAAATATTATAATATTATTACCTAAACATATTGGAAAGTTGTAAATTTAAAACTATTGTTATCGATACGAATTAGGTTTTCATTTAAAATTACAATATATATAAAACAGACTAAAAATGTAACTGATCAAAATATTTTGTTTAGTTAGCAACTGTTTTCCTCTAACGTTTGATGAGTAGAATTTTTCCGTCAAATACTTTCAAATTTTGACTAAAAATCAATATTCGACTCAGCTTAGATAAGGAAAATAACAAAAGGAAATAACGAAAAAAAATGTTTTTTGAAGTAGTCAATGAACCCTTTAACATAATATAAGTGTATCAAATTGCCGTATAATGTATATTACATGATGTCAGTGTATACGTTGAGGATAGAAAATAATTTAACCAATAAAAAATCAATAATGACGAATATGCCGTTGTATAATTTTAAGATGGCCGCCCTCATTTAAAATTATATGTTTACTACTTATTAGTAGTATAAAAATTAATATAACATATTTTATATTGATATTGGGAAAAATATTGGAAAAGATATTAAAAAATTATGGAATAACTATATTTAAATAATGAATATTTTATATTATAATTGCTAGTATTAAAAAAATGCACAACACAAACGCTTAATATAAATACAGAAATATGAAAAATGTATGAATAACATATAATAATATTTTTTGAAAACAACATTCTAAGTAAACTAACATAATTTACATATTTGGTATGTCACGCTACTAACCACTTTATCCCGAATATTTTAAGGAGGTAAAGAGACACGATTAAAGCTTTTTTGTCTCATCAAGATTGGTATGTTTAAAATATTTTACTGAGAATGTAGAATGCTTAATATTTATGTCATTAAGCATGTATTTATTTCTTTTTTCTTTCACGCATGTATAATGGCAAATATGTGTTGTATGAAAACACGCAAAATATTCCTATTATTAAGGAAGGAATATTAACTGAGGAATTGCAAAGGTATTCGTATACATATATGTACGTTATCTAAGTGTATCAATAATTTAAAGGCTTATCATCATTTTGATTTTTATATTCTGAACTTTAAAATATGTTATAATTGTATCATTATTGCGTTAATTAAGATGTCTACGTATGTCAACATGAACATACAAATTGGAAACAGGGTAAAGCGGAAGATTTCTAGAATAGCATTTTACTTCACAACACCTCGGTGTCTGAATGTCTCGAAAATATAAAAAAAACAACTATTTATTGTAAAAAATAGAAATTAGAAAATTAACTGAAACGTCTAAAACCCCCACACCTTGGCTATCTAGGTAGCTATAGAAAATTGAATTGAACTGCCATAATTGCTGAACATTTTTATTGAAATGTCCTGAGCAAAATGCTTTTGAAAAACGTACCTAGGTTCAAACCCTCTATCTTTGAGGTTCAAATCCTCTACCTTCGAGTTCAAACTCTACCTTCGAGGTTCAAACTCTCTATTATCTTCGAGGTTCAAACTCTCTACCTTCGAGGTTCAAACTCTACCTTCGAGGTTCAAACTCTCTATCTTCGAGGTTCAAACTCTACCTTCGAGGTTCAAACTCTACCTTCGAGGTTCAAACTCTCAATCTTCGAGGTTCAAACTCTCTATCTTCGAGGTTCAAACTCTCTATTATCTTTGGGGTTCAAACTCTCTACCTTCGAGGTTCAAACTCTCTATTATCTTTGGGGTTCAAACTCTACCTTCGAGGTTCAAACTCTCTATTATCTTTGGGGTTCAAACTCTACCTTCGAGGTTCAAACTCTCTACCTTCGAGGTTCAAACTCTATCTTCGAGGTTCAAACTTTTTACCTTCGAGGTTCAAATTCTCTATTATCTTTGGAGTTCAAACTCTATCTTCGAGGTTCAAACTTTCTATTATCTCAGAGGTTCAAACTCTCTATCTTAAAAAGAGGTTTTAATTCGTTAAAAAGGTTTTAACGAACTAATTTTCCCTACAACATTGAAAAGAAATATCGATTTATTAGTTTAGTAATGATAAATTGTTATTTAAAATGTATATACCCCAGAAAAACTAGAATTCATAGTATCATTATAAATGAAATATTTAAACTTTATACAATAGGATAAATTTACATTTTAATGGTCCCATATGTAATTAACTGTTAATTTACATATTTCATATAGCTTATATTTTTATTATGTTTTATCTTAATGTTTGTTCTTTCGTTACAATTTCAGAACTGGCCGTGCGATAAATACGGATTAACTCAGGAACAATCACTGGGTAAGAAATTACCATATTAACTGTCTAACATTTGCACGAATTGATGGGTTTAGTGTAGCTTTAGTATCACATAGAAATATAATTATCCGTAAAAGCAACATGCAATTTTTAAACACAAACAGGGAATTCCAATTAAGGGAATGACGTCACGTCTAACAATAGAACGCTACTCGGTAGAAGAAGAAGAAGAAGAAGAAGAAGAAGAAGATGCTAATTCGCTGAACAAAATAATAAGTATAAAAACCCACTATATTAGAAATTAATATATTATTATCTTTGTTATAGTAATGGAAAGTTATGGAAGTTGTTTTTCAATCCTGTAAGCAGAAAGTGCTGACATTATTTATAGAATTGGATTATCAACTACTGGAAGTGAAATTTGTTTTTAAATCTTTGGCACTAGCAAGTATTTTTACTTGGAACAAAAAGTATTTTTTTGGCACTTGATAGAGAGGAAAGGTCTCCAAAAACTGTTAGTATCCTAAACAGAAATGTTTACGTTTGAAGTCTCTCGATATAGTTTCAATAAGATACGCTTAGATGCATCAGCAGTATATTTTATTTGAACAATCATTGTATCTAGCATACATATGTAGATATGTAGCACTGTTAGGGGAGTATTAATAATGATCTATTCTTGTGTTAAAATTACTTAAATCAGAATTTTGTGTGCGGTGTCAAGTATTATACAAACTTTTATTTTACTATTTAAATCGTTTACTGCCAGGCGTTAACAAAACTGAAGTATAGGCAATCCCCTTTTAGTAGGTAATTGTTGATGCATTTCTATTATAATATCAAATTCATATGTTTTTTTTAGTTCAATATTTCAATTTATTGATTTATTATAATGTTTATTATGATGTTTACCGGATTTTACATGCTTTCCAAATGTATTTAAATATTAATTTCAATTGCAACAGGCTCACACAAAATTAAAGATGCAGAATGACCTTTTGTGTGAAAATTTTTAACTTCGTTTAAAATTGGGATAATTTTCTTTTACTCGAAACACATTATATGAAAATGGGTAAAAAATATGTAATCATTTATATAAACCCAATTGAATAATGTTTCTTATCTTTTTGCTCTTTTGAGTAACATAATAGTTATGTAACGTAATATTATTGATTAACAAGATATAAAACTTAATTTCTATGCAGTAAATGGCGGCCTGATATTTATGTTGCTATATTAATTTAAGACTGGCACAATGTAGTTTCCTCTTCTTTCAACTTAATCAGGATGTAATTTAAATAACCTCTTACATCCTATATTTGGTAGATTGATTTTTGGTTCCAGAAGTCATTTGAAATGTGTAAGTTTTTGAATTAGATCTAAAGAAGTTTCCTTATGTATGTGGCTTCCTTATATTGGACAAACTTGTGAGTATTTTATGCTATTAATTCCTTATAAAGGATGTTGAAGTAAAACTTCTGAGACCTTTATTTCTTTGTTTCATATTTTCAAACTCACACAGAGCAAAGAGATTGTAAGATTTATTAATTTATCAATCTGATATATATCTACTTGTGAAATTACAAAGTTTTTGTGCAATATTTTCGTTTTTTGTATTATTTCCCCTAAATGTTTATATATATCTTAAAGCAACATTTAAAGCCAAAGATTGCATGAACTCAATAAGTTTAATTGTCATGGTGAAAACTGAGAACTTAAAAAGAAACACAGTCATTTGCGTTTTTGTGGGTTCTCGTCTGTGACGGTGAATTAATACCGTCATATAGGTATGCAATACAGTCATTATGCATAAATTAATAAATACATTTAATAAGTTTATTATTTTTCGTATTAATTAACTTTGGGTGTTGTTACCGACGAGAAGTCACGAAATGCGTCGGAAAGTGTTTTTAATATTCTCAATTTATCATCATGACAACTAAAGCTTATAGAATACATACAACATTTGGCTTTAAATATTGCTTTAATAATGTACACATAATATATGTCTACATTTATGTGAGAGAAATTGTTTCAAATATTTTACAAATATGTTAACAAATTTCTTGGAAGAGTAGTTAATTAAAATAATATTAATGTTATATTAGCTAAATGAATTCAGTGTTAATTTCTCATTATTTTATTGTTAATTTTTTATATATGCATCCTTAATCCTACCATTATACGAACCTTTCAGTTTTCTAATTATCAACAATGAACGTCAGCGAGCTCGCTAATTAGAAAATGAACAGGTTTATTATTGTCGACATAGAAGAATTTCCGTGCAATAACTATAAATTAATGACTTATTTTTAGATTATATTGTTGGCACTGTTAGCAATTAATCTCTTTTTTATACGTACTGAACATTATTATATTTAGTAAAAAGACAAAACCTTCTAACTCGCTTAGTAGATAAATTTAATTGGCTATAATCTTCATTTTATTATGACATTTTATCTATAATTTGTTTTTGTACAAATTGTTATATATTTATTATTTCCTTTTGTAAGTTTGAAAACACACCAATGAATTTTCTACACAACAAATGTGATTTGGATATTTATTTTTATTAGAACGAAAGCTCAAATGAGCAAAAACTTATTGTTTATCACATAAAATTGAAACTTTTAATATTTTATATAGCACAGGTGATGGATTCCGAAAATACTCAGTTTTATTATTAGATATGAAATAATGAAAGAATAAAATACATACATTTAATTCTTCATTGAAATGGGTCCATGAACATTATATAATTCTTGGAGAATATGATACGAGGTTGGCACACATCTTTAATTATAAATTTATATATTGTTAAAAGAACTTACTTTTTTACCAGTAAAATAATCTTATTTTAGTAACTGTACATTGGTAAACATCACTTTAAAATGAATTGAATAATAAAAGCAATAATTTATTTCCACTATAATCCTAAAATTATGACACACAAATAAATAAATATTATTTTAAAATACATTTTAAATTTGCAGTAGTGCGACTTTTAATTAAAATGCCTCATTTAACTTTTTATTCACTGAACTTTCTTATAACAGAGATGACAATTAAATACATTTTGTTTATTATTATAGTTACGTATTAAAACCTTTCTAAAATTTGTAACTTCCGTTGTGTAAATTATCAACTTGATGAATGCAGTTGATCTACTGCATAGAAATGTAAATGACCCTAACTTTAACTTCGTCTATATTTGTGCCTCTGAAAAACCATCAATCAGAAATCAGAGAAGCTTTCAAGCTCTTCGACAAGGAAGAAGATGGAACCATTTCAGCCGGGGAATTCTCCACAGTTCTTCGCTGTCTTGGACTGTATCCGACAGAGGAAGAGCTTCAAGATATGCTTCGGGAAGTGGATACGAGCAGTAAGACCTTTGAGTCATTTCAATTACTAAAATGAATCATTTCATCTATTTATAAATTGGAATTGTGTGTGTGTGTGTGTGTGTTGTGTTGTGTTGTGTTGTGTTGTGTTGTGTTGTGTTTGGCCTCTGGTTTAGTACTTACTCAATCTTTCATTAACACTATCCAGACCGGGGGGGGGTGAGGAACATTGTGCCCCGCCCCCTCCAGAATTTTTGCTCTGAATTTTCAATGAACAAATGGAGCAATTTGAGCTTCCATAGCATTTTCTAAAATATAGCAATATAACTTTTAGCGCTATATTCACAACTGTACACTCTATGGGGTCACGTGACCTTGGTACAAATATCGTTTATGTAAAACAATCTTAACATTTTCAAAATCATTGAAAATATTTATTTTTTAGATACTTAATTAAAATAAATTACTGTTTAGATAATATACTATAATATTTGTGAAAAAAATTGTTGAAGATTATTTTCAAAACTTAGTTAATTTAAATTTAAAAAATATATTTATTTCAATGAAATGTGTATTAAAACAACCCACCAGTTTACTTTTATGCAAAGTTTCAAAACACTACTCCTCCAGGAAGTTTGAAAATTATAGGGGGGGGGGGGTGGGGGTGGGCACAATCGCGATAGGGATGCGCAAAATATCTCGGTATGCAAGGGATTAAACTGAATTCGGTATTGCTCATCTGGGCATATCTGGGCATAGATTGCTAAAGTTTGGTTTTTGTTTTGATTCAAAAAATGTGTTTTTGTAAGGCTTATTTAACCCTTCTTATATATCAGAAATATCGCCATCTGAGACGAATTCCCTACTTTGATAACAATTATAGTATCTATTGAAGAGCCTCACATTACTCATGACGTGCCAGACTGATCAATTAAGCTTCTTATGTCGGCGATACAACTGCGCAAATGAATCTGAATTTATATTATCTATTTAACAAACATATTATGGCGTTTATTGCACAAAAAATGTATTCTTTGTGGCGCCGAGTTTATAGCGCAAAACAATTCACTTATTAGTTCCTGAAGCATTCATAAGCCGCGCGTGTTCAGAGGTCGATCAATAAGGGGATGTTTTAAATTGTTTAACCCCTCAATATCTGGTCCCAGTGAGGGGGGGAGGGTACATGTTAACTTTTAAACTCTCTAACAGAGTAGGGTTTCAAACTTCATATATGTTTTGTTACATATTCAATTGAAAAATGGTCAAATATAATTTTTAATAGAAAATAGATAAAAATCTGTATTTTTGACAAAATAAATTGTGATATTTTCATATTTTTACAAGAAAATTCATCTTATTGTACTGTGTGAATTATAGCACCATGACATTAATTTATTCCTAAATAGAATTTCGGTTGTATATCTGTAAAGATATGCATATTTTATTTAAAAAAATCTTTATTCATTTTTCGCAAAAAGAGTGTATTTGCATTGTGTTCCCCTTTTGGTGCACAAATGGGAATATTGCGCTAAAAGCTGTAAAACTTTATTTTAGGAAAAGTCACGGAAGTTTACTTTGCTTCATTTCTTCCTTTCAAAATTTCATAAAAAATACGAAGACTTTTGTGTATCCTCTTCCCTCTGCTATGAATAAGTTTAATAGGTAATGTGAAGCCTGCAAAGTGTTATTGTTTGTGAAATGCAATGTCATTTATATTTTAATCTAAACACATATAAATGTGAAGTAAAAATAAAATAAAAATATATGGTAAATAAAAATAAAATGTTGACGTTTAATTTATTTGTTATAAGACTTTAATGTGGCGTTTAATAAAAGATATACTATAATAATTGTTGAGGTTGTTTAATGAACATTTCATATTTTTAAAACGCACAAATATACAAATGCATATATATATTGATGAAATGATTGCGTTGTGCAGATTCAAATATCCATATATTATAATTTTATACAGTCAAGGCTGACTGAAATGAACCACTTCTATGAAAGCGGCTACAAATATTTAGAACAAAATTAAACGAATGACATAAAACAAAAATTAGAAATAAACAACTTTCCCTGTGAATATCATCGAAAGTTGTTTCTTTATGGACCTTGATAATTTATCTGGTGAAATTGTTTTTAATTATAAAATGTGGAGATCATAAGAACTGAATGATATAAGTGACATTTTTTACTTTTAGTATCGTGAAATTATCGGTAATATATTCCACCATCTTTCACCGGATTTTATTTAAGTTTACTAATTTTAAGGAACATTTTCAGATATCTAAGGTCCAGCTAAAACGAACATGTTTCGCTTAATTAACAAACATCGGTTGAGTATCTGAATATATCTAAATTTTAGCAAAAAGTATATATGAAAAATACACACATAAAAAGTATATTGTTTTATGAAAATGATTGATTGGAGCTGCAAAATTTTGTCGATGCTTATTATCTTTTCAAGAAAACTCTGCTTATGTTTTTATGCTTATAGGTATATGTTTTCCCTTTTTTGTTTATTAAAATAATTTTTCAGTCTAATTCAATCGAATCTAAATATACAAGATACTTACATCAGTGAAAAGTGGAATTGAGTAATAATTTCAGTTTCATTTATAATTTTCTTTAAAATCATTAATTCAATAATTACTGATTTCAATGATTACTTTCTTGAACAGCAGTTTGGATTTATTTGTTAGAATACTTTATGTATGCTTACAATGATTTGTTTAAAATGAATTTAATATTTTATTCGAAGTTATAATAATGTTAACTCCAGATTTTTTTCTAAGAAGTAAATGTTCCATTAAACGAGACCATTAAGAGTAATACTTGAAAAAAAATGTCTTCGCTATATTTATTTTACTTCTCAGCATATTTCAAATATATTTATTGAAAATGAAATGAGATAGAATATTTATGTCGTGTTTTTGTTACAAAATAAAACTCCATGTTTAATTATTGCAAAAATGCAACAAAAATAATCATTTCCACTCAACAGTGCTGCGCCTTGTATTACTTATTTTTCCTTAAATCATCTAAGAAGGTTGATAGCAGCAGGTTTATCGTAGACATAGACACCAATTAAGTGGTGTTAAATGAAGCATATTGCAATTTTAATTGGAACACATATGGAGATTGTATTTTATAAAAGGCTTTATTATTGACAAATTAGAATATGGAGGTACTGCATTTGTCTATTAAGGTAAGAGGAGACGAGGATTTGTCCATGATATAGGAAGGGACACGATGGAGATAGATATTTCGTCATATAAGCAGCCATTTTACGGATATGCAGACATATATTTTGAAATCAAAACAGGATTTTAGATATGAAGAGCTAACATTTCTGAATATATAATATATAGTTAATTTTAAAATGATTTTGCTTGAATACATATCTTTCCAATCAAAGACATCAAGAGAAAAATGCGTAAGAAATCGATTTGATAGTTTCAGATCAAAACACAAAACCTTTATATAAAAAAAATGATAAAGTCAGTGATTTTAAATGAGATAAACTTGAAGCTAATTGCACATAGAACATGTAGCAATTTAACAAAAAGTTATGTGTTCCTAGTATATAACTTGTTTATTAGATGTAATTGTATAATTCTGTGTATAGGTATTATTTCTTTTTAAAGTTTTATATACATATATAGCTTTATTGAATCTACTCTAAATAAAGAAGTCTAAATGAAATGCAACTGTAGATTAAATGCATCTAAATAGCGCTACAGTTAGTATGTACGTGAGTTTTAGTGGAACATATTTTTATCGAAAATCTGACATCCTCTTTTGTAGGTAATTTGTAACCCACATCTTCGTGTTGTGTTGTGTTATGATTTGTGATGATATTAATTCAGTTTAAAGCGATAAAACATCAATGTCAATTTCCAAAAATATTTTTTTTGTAGTGTTTTATATTACATGACACATCTTTGAAAATTACGTTTGATGTGTCTAAATATAAATATGTATATAGAATAGAATATATGTCGCAAACGTACACACAAAACATATTTATATCATATTTGAAAAGTAGAATTATATAAAGGCCTATCCCAAGCCTTCATTGACATATTCTACACCGATATAGTTTTTAATAAATTAGGTTCTCTGAAAGATAATTAATATTCCTCTCTTGATATTTAATTTATTTATTAGATTTTGAATATAATATACATTTGTATAATAACTGTGTATATCGATCAAAAATGCATGCATTTCAATTTTCAATCCGATATAGTATTAACTTAATAATAAAAGGGTCTACATCATAGAGTAATTATACACAGAGTTTTGACTCTTATTATAAAATCGTTTTATTTTAATGAATTTTATATAAATGGGTAGACTAGAAGTAGTGTTAAATATTTTTATTAAATTTATTTTAACAGCAAATATATATATTCATACAATTCTAACATACGTAAGTTTTCTGTAATATATAATCATTGCCGATGTATCTAAATCTTTTTTACTGCATAAACGATTTAATTGCTGTGAATTTTAGAACCGTTATTTTGCAAAAGCTTTTGGGTAATCGAATAGTAGAATAAAACTGCACACAGAATCAATAAGAGTCGAAACTCTATGTATAATTATTCTATGATCTATATCTTCATAACATTCAAGCGATATTAAAACTATTTACATTGCTGCTCGATTTTGCTTCTGTTGATCGCTGTGTTTACCTGACTGTCTAGCATGTCTGGTCTAGCAGCTCCACATTGATAACCTCACAAACCCTCAAAAACATTGCCGAGGAATCAAATGCTGAATCGATCATCCTCCGTTATCATCTTCAATGGCTATGATTTTGGTTTTTTTCTTTAGTGTGTAATGTCTTTCTGGTTCAGTGTTCCTTTCAATAATGTTCCTGTTATTTCTAAATTATTTAACTTGTTGCTGTACTCTTTTTGCAGAAATCAAGTATTCTCCAACGCGTTGATCAGTAATTTCTTTATATTTTGATTACGATTTCGAAGTAACCGAGACAGTGACACTTTTGATATGACTGAATAAATCGGCAAACCGTTTTTCTTTGTTGTATCTAGAACATTTAATTTTCTAAACAAATGAAAAAATATGTATACGTAAAATTGATAAACCTAATCAATCAAATATAATGACATTTATTTAATTTACTAATATTTAAGCTTAATTTACTTTAAAAAATGTATACATAACTATTCTAACATGTTTTATACTTTTATTAAATTTATCTAATATTGTGGTGGCCCCATGTACCCTAAATTATTGCAGAATTAGTGATTTAAAATTATTGTAAACTCATATTTCTTGAACAGAACTGAAATAGAGAAGCTTAAAGCCGCAACGATATGCCCAGTTGTGATGGCATTCGATTGATACCAACTTAACACCATTATGATATCGAATAATGCAAATTAAGTCTAACACAGAATCTTTAATTGAGATTTAATATTCAAACAAAGACAGTTTACATATATGTATTTCGAAAAATTTTAAACAGATTAATCAGTACACTTAATTACTAAGTAAATACATGTAATTAGGCTGAAAACTAAATCTAGCTAGTTTATGCAAAATTATGAAAATAAAATAATTATTTTAATACTATCATGAAGTGTCCAGGTACATAATATGTAGCATATCCTTTGTCAAAACGCATTTGAGAACTTTCTGCGGCCCTGATTATGTCGGATAATCCAACTTGAATAAAGCCTTATGGACAGCGCAAAAGCATTATAATTACAAAGGAATTGTAGGTAGTAAATCTTTTATTGGATTGATCATATGTTGGTGAAGTTTAAACAAGGGAGTATCATACATGTATCACTACTCTATATGGTTTAAACTATAAATGTCAACATTATAAATTGAAGTGTCGATGATACATTTTCCCCTTTATGCGTGTGTGTGGGTGTGTTTACACATTTCTACCAGGCATTAAGGCTTTTCTTATTAAATAAACAGTCGGTGCACTTGTTATTTGTGTGAGAGCGTGAAAATAAACAAATTTCCGTTTTAAATGACTATGTACAAAGGATACATTAAACATTTGATTATATTCCCTATCTGGACTCCTATTCAACTGAAACCAATTCATACCTATCACAAAGAAAAATACTTTTTCTTTACATAATGTAGACAAGATTTTTACTCCTATTTACTCCTATTTAAACCAATTTTCACACTGTCGGAATTACTTAAAATTGTATTATGACCTTAGATCAAGTAGAACTGTTTATTTTAAATCATTTTTGGAATAATATTTTTCGTTTTACGAAGTATGGCTAAAATGGAATAGGTATTATTTATCTCCATATAATAGACGCCCTTGAATAGTGGCTGCCCTTGATTACTAAACGCCCTTGACTAGTAGCCTCCCTTGATTAATAGACGCTCTTGAATAGTGGCCGCCCTTGAATAGTAGCCGCCCTTGAATAGTGGCCGCTCTCGAATAGTAGCCGCCATTGAATAGTGGCCGCTCTTGAATAGTAGCCGCCCTTGATTAGTAGACGCCCTTGATTAGTAGACGCCCTTGATTAGTAGCCCCATTGATAATTAGTAGACGCCTTTGATTAGTAGACGCCCTTGATTAGTAGACGCTCTTGATTAGTAGACGCCCTTGATTAGTAGCCCCATTGATAATTAGTAGCCGCCCTTGATTAGTAGACGCCCTTGATTAGTAGCCACCCTTGATTAGTAGCCACCCTTGATTAGTAGCCCCATTGATAATTAGTAGTCGCCCTTGATTAGTAGCCCCATTGATAATTAGTAGTCGCCCTTGATTAGTAGCCCCATTGATAATTAGTAGCCGCCCTTGATTAGTAGACGCCCTCGAATAGTAGCCCCATTGATAATTAGTAGCAGCCCTTTATTAGTAGACGCTTTTGATTAGTAGCCCCATTGATTAGTAGCCCCATTTATATATAGTAGACGCCCTTGATTAGTAGCCCCATTGATAATTAGTAGCCGCCCTTGATTAGTAGCCCCATTGATAATTAGTAGACGCCCTTGATTAGTAGACGCCCTTGATTAGTAGCCCCATTGATAATTAGTAGCCGCCCTTGATTAGTAGACGCCCTTGATT
>JAYRBW010116545.1:0-17513 GCA_036023295.1 Invenusta paracnida
CTTCTTCATACTCTTAATTCACTGCTAGAATCTGCAGAAAATTTTACGTGTGAAGTCTCGATAATATCCCGATAAGATATGCTTAGATCAGATAGTATTTTTAATTTGAAAATTCTCTTTGAATCTCACCTATACCTACCTATAAGCGCTGTTTCGAAGTAATCGATACTCCTACATTGAGTTTACATTAAGAATGCTATGTGCGGCGTTGTACAATACAACAGTTTATGCTATAAGTTACATCGTTTGGTGCCGCGCGTCTACATTACGGAGATCAGGGTAGCCACACATTCTAAAGACGAGTATATACTCGGATTTGAAAAATATACTTGGATATACTCTGATTTTAAACCATATACTATATACTCGGATTTTAACATTTTAATATATTTTTATAATGTTTTTTATCAATGCCCTCCTAAAAAGTGAGAAAAAATGCGCTTCGCGCAATATATTTTTATAATAATACTTTTTAATTTATTCATATTTTTACTGAACATTAATTAAACTTTTTTTAAATATTGTTATATTTTCTTCTCGTTTTAGATATACTCATAATTTATAGCTAATGCATATGGGTGAAAATTTTAATAATGATTCAAAATTGACCAAATCATTTCGAGAATAGAATTATTCAAAATCTCAAGACTAATTATATATTAAAAAAATAATTCCCTTATTGAAGTCAGGTAAGATGAGGCTCGGGCAACTGCAGAGGCCGCAGCCAAAGAAACAGATCGAGAGTGTACTTCTATAGAACTTGTTTTTTTTCTTCATATAAACTTAATACTAATTATGACTATGTACATACTATGAGCAAACTTATATAATAAGATTTTTGTCAGTCTGGAAAATAGTCTTTGTTATTTCATACTACAGCTTGATAATAAGTTGACTACTATACTACTCGAAAAAATGTGAAATAAAAAATGTCATCTAAATACACGAAGTGGCCGAAATTTAAATAAATTTTATTATTTTTTAAGATATAGGTCCTCAGATTTTCTTAAATAATATACTCTGATATACTCGGATTTTTTTTTGAGTTTCTTGTGGTTTCTTGAGATGAACAATTTACGTTCTTATTATTGTGGTTGTTATTGATCTATTTCTATGATATAGACAGAGTAAATGTCAACTCTTACTGATTTTATATGCTTCGCGTTATAATTTTTTTCGATAAAAAATCGTATTTTTATAAAATTGAAATAGCATACATACTCGTTATTTTTATAGTTTTAAGTAAAGTTATACAACACTTACTTTTCAGAGATGTTATTTTTAAAGCAATATTTTTCTAAATCGTTACTGTATCAAACTAGTAGTATCAAACTTCAAACAATAAGTAAGAAGATTTGAAATAGTTATATGACAAGAAGTGTAATGATATTCTTCCCGTTGTTAATGACAACCTAACAGGCTACCTTGGCAGAGGCAGCAGCAGCCCAGTGTACAACTCCCAACATTGACGGTCCTGCAGCCCGTTCCATCTCCCGGGACGATGCTCTTCACTCCTTTCGGGCGCTCTTCTGTCGCCGGTGCTTCAAGTATGACTGTGCGGTTCACCCCTTTAAGTCCACCAAGTCTATGTGGTCCTATCGCTGGCCCTCATCACTCGCTTCATCCTCCACTTCAACTGGAGGTGGGTAAAACGTAGCTGAACATTGAATTGTAATAGAAAATATCCATAAACATTTTAATACTTAATTTTACACAATCACTGAGAATAATTTAAATTATTTGAGATAGATATGTATATATCATAATAATATTAATATGTAATTAATCGTTTCACATTGTTTTATTTTTATTACGCTTTAACTTAAAAATTTACCTATTTTTTCCATTTTAATATATTTGCTTTGTGTATAGATTTTTGACACGATTACTTTATTCACAGGTTTACTATAGTATCTATAATATGATTTCATGTAGTAATTGGTATACTTGTTTCTGTTTTGTTTAAACATAATTTGAGTTATTTTATTTTCTGACATTAATAAATCAGAACCACTCAATGGCGACATTATGATAATTTAAGTAATTTACACATAATATGTATAATAAAGTATGGTGTATATGGATAGCCAATGCGAGAGTATTGTCTACTTGAACTATTAAAAAAAATGTTAATGAAGAAAATAAGTATATATTACGTATAGATTGTGTATGGCAGATAATTATGTATATATATTTATATAAAAGTAGTTGTTTCTACCTTGTTTCAGGCGGGAACGGTGGTGGCACATCAGCGGGCATTGATTCTGCTGCTCTTCCAACTGGCAGTGATGGCTCCACTCCTGCTGTGGAGGGTTGTGGAGCCCAGTGTCATCTACTACCCTCTTCTGGGGGTGCTGCTGAGGGAGCCGATGGACCCAGCACCGAGTGGACAGGACGCGAGCAGACCCTATTTCGAGTAGTGCAGCACCTTTTCGGGAGCAACTACTGCAGTATATCTCGCCTCATCAAGACAAAGACCTGCTATCAAGTGAGTAACATCCTTAAAAAAAAATATTTGCAGGGAAATTACTGGTGCTACGTTTTGCGTTTTTTGGGACCGTGGTCAAGGGAACTAAATAAGTTAAGAAGTGACTATTTTCTGCGATTGATTTCCGTCTGTATCATATTTTAATTTAGACCCAATCAATTACCCTACAGTTTTTATCTTTAAAGATAGTTTATGGATGATTTCACGAAATTGTTATTTGTTTAATTGTTCATTCCTGTAGTATTTGTATAGATTTTGTATGATTTCAACGTATTTTAGTAGATTAATTATTATTAAATCAGCTGTTATTTCTTAAAACTTTAATTAAGTTATAAATTATTCAAATGTTTAGTTATTTCAAGCACCGCTAATGACATTTAATTTTGATTAGATCTCTATTTGAAAGTTAATTATTTTGTGCTATGGGTATATTAGATTCATTTTTTATTGGAATACTTTGTTTATTTTGAATCCGCTTTGAACATTTAATATAAAAAGGTAATTTTTAGAAATGCCCTGTTAAACTTTAACTAATCTTAGATTACAAAATATTTATAACTATTTGGCAGATGGTACCGAGTAAAACTAGTTTGTCCTTTTGTAATTGTTCCCCATTGAGGTAAGCGAATTTGCTCGGAAAGAAGCTAGTTTGACGGAGGAAGACATGCAGGGCATGTTAACACCTTGCTCCAGGAAGAAAAAAGTGCGCAGGAAACGAATTAAGATGCCTAAGATGGGAGCACACAACAGACGGGCTTCCAACCTCCTCAGACCAACCAGCAAAGGTATGCATGTTTTCCATATAAAATTCCAAGAGATAGAGATAAAGACAGCCTTTTAATTTTAAAATCAGTAACATTATTAATGTATCTTTAAATTTTTATGAGCGTGATGATCATGATGAGGATTTCCGCGTATTGCTAATAGCCAATTCGCTTGACTACACTTTAGTTGAGTTACCTAGTTTCCTCCAAAACATTCTGTCAAAAGCAAAGTAGCGAAGGTTTTTTGATGTCGTTGATGCATTTAAAGTTGTTAAATTGAGTTGTATTGGTAGAGTAGTTATTGTGGTCAATGTTGTTAACTATCATGAGGTGTTTAATTTGGTTGATGTTCCCTGTTATGGTTAATGGAAAGCTGCATTTATGCATCCACTTTCAATCATTCTTGTTTGGTTAGGCCTCATGTACTGCAGTTATAGGTAAGCATATGAATGATGTAGCTTTTGTAGAGATCAATTATTTTGTTGCTGTTAAGTAGCGTTTTCCTTTTGCCATAGGCTGCTTCTGATAGTGGCATCCTTTTGTAGTCTTCAAAATCTCTAAGTAGACTTCCATGCTTTTGAGTCCGTCTTCTTCCTCATTTCCTTCTCTTTTCTTTATGGTGATGTATTCCGTTTTTTTAAAAGCTCCTCAGCTATGTTTGATAAGGCTCTGTTGGCTATTAGCTCTTCATCAGCATATCCAAATTCTTCTACTTTAAAAGGTTATCTTGGTACTTTACGTCTTGTCTGACGGAAGGCTGCTTCTAGATACCTATATAATGAACGAGGGTGGGCTTAGATAGTCCCCTTGTGGTGATCCAATTGTTCTTCTTTTTCTGAGCTTTGGACCTTATGTATCTCGGTGTTGAGTTTTGTGTTGCTTAGGAAATATTGTATCACTTGGGTTTCATCTTCATTAAATATATCTAGGATGTTTATCAGTTTCTCCCTTTTTATAGTGTCGAAGGCATTGCTCATGTTAATCTCTAGTATGCAGAAACTGGCCTTAAATGTACTTTTGGATTTTGACTATTAGCCATATGTGTATCCATACATTATTATGTTAGTTGTACTTCTTCTTGATCTAAATCCGCTTTGATTAATGCTAATATATTTGTTGACAGCAGGTCAACTGTTGAGGACATTGCTGGTGAAAATTTTGTGGAGGCCTTCTAGGAGCACTATAGGTAGCAAATTTTCCACTGGTATGATCTTTTTGTTTGATTTTAGGAGAAAGATAAGTTGTCCTGAATTACGGTTTAAATCATTGTTGTTTGTAGAGGTGTCATTGAACATGTCTGTGATCTTTTGGATTGACTCTGTCGGACCTTTCTTTATACGTTCAATTGGGATTTTTCGGGACCATAGGCTTTTTCAATATTCTGTTCTTTGACAGTTATTTCGGTTTTTTCGGTTTTTTCGAATGTGATTGAAATGTCTAGGTGTTTTGGTTCACGCTTAAAACGTTTAATCTCAGTGTTGTCTTTTTTCTTTGAAGTAATAGGTTATGATTTTTATTTTTTCTCATCATTCTGGACAGACCTTCCCTTATTGTCGTGTATGATGATATCTTCTTTTTATTTTTATAAAAGAAACTTGATGGCTTTAAAAGTTTTAGTGTTGTCTTTTGAGTTTTCAATTTTTTCAATCAGCTTATTTATTCTGTCTTCATCTTGTTGTTTGACTAGTTTTCTTTTTTCTGTTTTTTTCTTTTGTCGATTGCCATTGATTTAGCTTCTTGAATTGAAATGACGTCTAATTTGTAGTTTGTGGCATCGTTAATTATTTCATCTATGCTGGTGTCAGTGCTGCATCCTTTAGCATTAAAAGTAGCAATATGCAATTTTCTGATTTTGTTTTGGCATCCAGTAAGTTGACTCGTATTAAGACTATAAAAATTTCTCCATTTGACTTGTCAAGACCGAAACCGATCCGAAGTAAGTAATTGAGGAATGTAATGAGATTAACAATGCCATTTTTCATAGTTATGAATAAGAATAGACATACAGTAGCAGGAGGGAGTTACGTTTTATGTAGGCTTTAAAAAATATTATTTAAGGCTATTAACCTTTATTTACCCTTATCAGACGAAGAGGGTAACCGGCAGGTGCAGGGCGGAGTGCAAGCACATCACTATCACCCTTGCGACCATCCGGGCCGGCGGTGCGATGAGGAGTGTAACTGCCGAGCAGCCAACAATTTCTGTGAGAAGTTCTGCCAGTGCTCCCCCGAGTGCTCTAACCGCTTCCAGGGTTGCCGATGTAGGGCTCAATGCAACACGAAGCAGTGCCCATGTCTCATGGCCGTGCGCGAGTGTGACCCCGATCTCTGTCTTTCCTGTGGGGCAGATCGAAGGGACCGGGCCATTGTTACCTGTAGGAACATCGCTATTCAACGTGGCTGGAGGAAGCACCTCTTGTTGGCGCCCTCAGATGTGGCTGGGTAAACAAAATGTTAAAAATTGTAAACATTGAAATTGAAATTCATTACAAAAAATGTTAGTTGATTTTGTAGTTTGGTATATCTTAGCTTATTGTTTGTGTATAAATTTTTTAAATAATGTAATGTGTTTTCCAATATCACAATAATCACAAATAAGTTCAATTATATATTTTAATAAATCACAATTATTATTATCAAGACAACTAATAATTAAATGGTCTATTTAGAAGTAATATTTTCTTTATTATATATGAAGGAAATAACTAGAATATGATGTAAAAATAATTTACTTGTTATCTTTAAAGCTTCAATTGTTTGATTTTTTCTAAGCATTTAAAAGCAAATATGTATTTCATAATACTAGGAATAATTCCACGTTTTGTATTTCTCTTTAACTTTAGTAAACGTGTTTTGATTTTAATCTAAAATTTAGTTACACTAGTACCATTTTCATTCATCAGTTGGGGAATATTCATCAAAGAGGGTGCTGAGAAGAACGAATTCATCTACGAGTACTGCGGTGAGATTATCAGCCAAGATGAGGCTGATCGTCGAGGAAAGATCTACGATCGATACATGAGCAGCTTTCTGTTTAATCTCAACCAAGATTTTGTTGTCGATGCCACGCGAAAGGGGAACAAAATTCGGTTCGCTAATCACTCAATCAGTCCCAATTGCTATGCTAAGGTAGATTTACATCAAATTTGTGGAACATGTTTTCTTAATTTGTTGCTATTATAAAAATAGAATTTTCTTTGGTAACATTTTATAACTTATATAATATACTACTGTACATACTTATAAGTAGTCCAAAATAGGTTTAATAAAAAATGTGTTTAAATATTTTAAAGC
Source organism: Invenusta paracnida (assembly GCA_036023295.1). Taxonomy (NCBI): domain Eukaryota; kingdom Metazoa; phylum Platyhelminthes; order Proseriata; family Coelogynoporidae; genus Invenusta; species Invenusta paracnida. Next base: position 6,546 of record JAYRBW010116545.1, read on the forward strand.
AGTTTTAAAATTAAGTAATTCGGTTCTAGAGTATTATTAAATATAAAATAAATGTAACTTCAATGCCATGTAATAATTTATTTGTTATTTGTATCGTGCCCATTTTTCTAAAAAGATTTCCTAACGTATTTTTCTAAGCAATTTACATAATATTATTTTTTACAATATTTTATTGGAAATTTAATACATAATTAATATTATGCTCAATTTTAAATATAGGATTAATAATAAATTGCTTATAAAATGTAGCTTACAAGGAAACTTTTTAAAAATATTTTATAATATTTGAAAGTGAAAAAACGAATAAGCATTAAATAAAATAAGTTTAACTCATTTAACTTGTTGTTTAATTCTAATATTGTTATCAGGTAATGATGGTGAATGGTGATCATAGAATTGGTATATTTGCCAAGCGTATAATCCAGCCTGGAGAGGAGCTATTTTTTGATTACCGTTATGGTCCCACAGAACAACTGAAGTATGTTGGAATTGAACGGGATGCTGAACTCCCTCCGCCTACCCCCGCTTCCCTCTCCGTCGCTGGTACCCCAGTTCCAGCTTCTAGTGCTGCCGCTTCAATTGCCTAGACAATTAGATATAACATATATATGTGGTCAGTGCAGATCGATTATTATGTACCTACTTGATTACGTTACTCTGATTTGCATATATTTATCATTTTAAGTGGTTTACTACTTATTTAAATGAACAGTAGTGTATGACAGAACTTTTCTATAAAGTTGTTCATTGCTACATACGCTGTCAATAAATTAAAAAAAAATCACTATGTTGTTTATTAGCTTACAAAGCCAGGTTAGACACTGCACAACTTAAAAAACTTTATTAATAATATGCTGTACAAATTTTATTTTATATTTCATTTTAACATAATTTTTACTGTGTATTTCCTATATTTATACTCAAGTTCTACTAATTTTCAGGAAGTAGGATTTTAATTTATTTTGTATTATGAAGTTTGAATATGACTTGTTTTGTATACTGACAAATTTATTCCGCTCAGGTATACAGCAAATAATTTATAAGCACTGTTGTCATTAAGTACTTTTTATTATTATTATTGTTTGAATACATGTAATATTTTTAATGTTTTGTCTTTTAATATGTTCCGTTTTGTTTGCTATATTTTGTTGCTATTTTTTATAAATCTATTACAATTATCTGTCTAATAGAATTTCAAATAAAAAAGTAAAGTATGTATGATATTAAATTATTATTAAGATAATTAATTTTCAGTAAAATAGCACAATAATATTAATATCTTTATGAGCTTGTTTTATTTAGATTTCTCAATCTAGTAGTTTTACGGGTAGCTTTTAAGATATATATTTTCTTCTAAATAGGTAATTTAGATTTACTGCGTCTTGGAACCCTCCCATGTCGTTCCATTAACAGAATAAGTAAAAAAGAAGTGACGAAGATAGAAACACATATACAAAACTCAAATGAACATTTTGCAAGGTCTATGTGGCTGCTGTCCTCTATAAACATATCCTCTGTTTGAGACTTGGAAGGCGACCGAGTTGAAAAATTATAAAGGCAGCTCGGTTAGTAGAAGAGTTAGAAACTATCTACTGCACCATCAACTATGGGGAGGCAATCTTTCTGACCGCTGGTCAATGGTGATTATGGGGACGAATGCGGGTTACTTACTGGGGTTCGTTGCTTTTACTCCTTCTCTTTTCTGTGAGAAATTGTGGAAGGTTGATAAAGGAGGAAAATGCGCTCGTTTTTCTAGTGAAATAGTTAAGCATTAGGAGATGGGATGGGGAGCCTTCAATCTCAACCAGGGGTTGTTGCCTACTGGTGTTGGTTGTTGTTCTGTTAGATTGGGAGAATGGAATGGATGATGGAAAATGGTCGCGCTAGTGGGTACACTCTTCTAGTCTCCTCTGTTCTGTTTTTCTGTGTTGTAAGTATGGAGGATAGGGGGTGATCGATGGAAGTGAAAAGTGAACGGACGGAGAATAGATTAGAGGAAAAGCATGGAAGTGGGGAGGTTTTGTATAGAAGACTTCGTCATCTACCCCTTCTCTCATCTCCTCTTCGACGTGTATATACAATGCTCGCATCTTGGGGGTCTAGGGTAAAGGGGAGGGAGGGATTGCCTAGGAAATGAGAAAAGGGAGATACAATGATCCATTTCGTCTCTCATCATAGTCACTTCATTGAAGAGAATGTAAGAACTATTCACAGCTGGAAGTCCCATCACGAGCCCCCCTCTTCTCCACGTTCTATCTCTGATTTCACTGACCGTTTCCTCTCCGTCACAGTCATACAACTGTAATCGCGTCCATTTCGCCGGCCACAAATTGACAAAAATTCTTAAGGCAGAGACACTGCGCTTATAGTATAATATTTGTATGTTATTGTCAGACATTTGTACATAATATATAATTTTTCGTTTATTCCAGCCTGGTCTTACAGTGTATTAAATAATACTGGCTGGTATATTGACAGAGCAGTTCTAGTATATGATCAGCAGGGTAATTTCAAATAATTCTGAATACATGGGTTCGAGCCATCTCAAAAAGTCTACTTATTTTTAATCTCATGAAGTTTTGAAAAATTGGTATTTTCCTTTTAAGATAATGGTACATATTTCTATGGTTTAAATTCTATCAAACGACTTGCTGTAAAAATTAATTTTTATAATTAACGATGTATTTTTAGTGTTTTTTAGTGTAACTTTTCAAATGCTTTTTCTTTTATCAGCTGTTGTATTCTATTCATATGTTATAAGTACGAATACTTTATTGCTAAAACGCATTATCACTTAGTAGAGGATAAGAAACGGATTATTTCACGGTTTTGTTGTACAGATTTGGTATAAAATTGCTGTATTTGTTTAAAATGATAATCGGATTTTCCAAAATAAATATTTTAACATCTATTGTATATATTCAGTTTCATTACCGCGAATAATTAATCAATATATGTACATATACGGGAACATTTTATTTTATGAAATACGCTATAAATTCTGAACATAATATGCACACCAATAATTATTTTATTATGTAATTTTTAAATGTTTGGTTATTTGATTTTGTTTCATTATTACTATTAAGTTATGGTCATCCTGTTTTCTCAGTTATAAAAAGTTACCTTCAATATTTGTTATATAAGATATTGTTACTTAGTACGAAAGTGTTAAAATTAACAACTTTATCCGAAGAAATTTGAGGCGATTATATAACAATTTTCTGTTTAGCACCATAATGTTCACTTTAATATTAGTAAAATTTATAAAAGAGGTAAAAAGAACAAGATATCTGGTGTTTTATTTTAAATAAAGCCTACAATATATATAGTATTCCAGTTTCGTGCCTTAACCTTAAGGGTGGTGCCAGGGTTTAGGGTTGTTATGTGCCAGCTTAGTTACATGTGAGAGGAAAGTTCCTAAATTTATTCATCGACTTCACATTGGGTTCGTATAAGCACATATACCCTATACTATACGATTCTGCTTTGTGCAACATACATATGTCCAAATATGTGACCAGATCACACCCATAACTAGTTACTCCTCTACACATAATACCAAACTAATATACCGACATGTAGTTGTAGGCCGGGGTTCCACTAGCTAGCTGCACACTATACCGAACTGTCTACAGCGGTAACGTTTCACCGGAAGGTTGGGGCACCCTCTGTTTTGTACATATGTGCGCAGTAGAACCAGGGTGACCACCAGTGTTTTGAATTTGGTGCCGGAGTAAAAAGGGAAGGAAGGGAGGAGAGGGCAAATTAACAGCTGGAGTTGTCGCGAGGGTTGGGTATGGAAGGGAGGAGAAGGGAAGTAGTTCAGTATGTTGCGTTAACAGTCTTGTACGTCGGTGCAGGTTCACAAAATTAGAATTGGAGCCCTACTGTGGGAAAGCAAAGGGGAAGTAACTTGACGACTGTCTACGCTACTGCTTGCTGCTTCAAGTGCTGCCGCTTCATGCCTTGGGGAAGGCAAAGTAAGAGAGAAGAGGGGATCTTTATTGCCGGTATATTTGGCGACCATTGGGGACGTGACACCCGCTGCTTTCTATCATCTAGGCGAGCGAGCTGGCACGATTTCGTATTTGTCTAATGCAAACACACGCGCTCTGCAAGGAGAACACTTCGCCTTATAGTTCCACCCCACCCCCCTTGCTAAGTTGTGTACCAGTTTTTAATGCTTGCTGTGATGCGGTGGTCGTGGGAAGGTGTCCACCTCTACTAGGAACGCTGGTGTTGCGGTTAAGTGCCTCTGCGTTCCCCTCTTCGTTCCCTTCTTCCCTCAGGGGAGAGCCTCGATTATGGTGTGACTCCGTCAACTTCCCACTATATATGTTTCGTGTGTCTATAACCATGGAGGGGGAATTCATAGCTTGCTGTAGTTAGCCACCTTTGATAAACTGCAACCACTAGACCAACACTTTTTGGCCGTCGTCTCTCCCTTTAGTTCCTTCACTTTGGCTCCTCTTTCTAATAATCATTTCTCGGCAGTCGTTCTGCGGTTCCCTTCAGTTCCCTTCTCCTAACCACTAGACCAGGCGAGGCCACACAAGTCTGTATATTAGGCGACGCACTAGCATTACACACAGGCTTGTTAACTATGTAGGCAGCGCTTGTCCCTTTTCGCTCCCTCAACACGGAAGAAAGACGAACGCGCGAGTATAGAAGAGAGATACTATAGTAAAGGGGGAGAGGAGGCATCTAGTGAAGAAACCAGACCACAACTACTATTCTGGAGAGGGGAGGTAACCGATGAGGCAAGGTTGTGGGACATCTTGGAACGTGCCGTGAAGAGAGGAATACCCTCAGAAAGCTTGTATATAGTACCCGCGCGCGCAATATTAAGAGAAAGCAAGGCAAGCCAAGTCAGGTTGCCACCAGGAACCCCTCATGCTAGTGATCACATCCCACTCCTTCGTCTTCTTCGTCTTGTGCGTCTTCATTTTTCTTCCAAGCCTTATACCGACCGACGCGACACGACTGAACTGACTCCGTCGTCTCAGTATAGTTCTTATTTCGCCTTCTTCCCGTCATCACAGTCCCCCTCCTATCCTCTTGCCTTCTGCTTTCCTTCTTTTCTTTCGTTCGTTCGTGTCTGGCTTCAGGGCAGTCTCCCTCCTTCATCCTCTCTCCCCCTCCCTTTCTCTTGTGCGCGTTTTGTCTGTCCCCTCTCCTCTACCCTCTCCGCTACACCCTCTCAACCAGCTAGCCAACAGAGGGAATAAATTCTACCACTTTCCGGCCAGCAAGCCTCTCTCATTCATTCTCCTCTCTTCTACAAAACCACCATCCATCCATCCTCAGACCAACCCGATCTCAAAACAGTCACCACACCACCATCACCACTAACTGACTGTGCGCACAACAGCGCCATCTAACTAGCTAGAACAAGAAGAGCCCTTTTTCCTTCATTCCCCTTGGTTTTACTTGCCGTTCACTCTCGTCGTGTTCACCAGCAGCCTGCTCTTCTCGTTTCTCCTCTCGGCAAGAGTCTCTCCACATAAAGCTGCTACTAACTAGAACAGAATATCTGGAAGGGATCTCCCCAGTGTTCCACAGTCTAGTCGAAGTAGCAACACACTGCGGAACGCACGACGACGCTAGAGCCTCCTCGGAGAAATTAAATCCTACAATTCCCGCCTGTTTTTCTACGTACAGATAATATATAATACCCACGCAGAACGTTCCTCCAGCATTATATATTTCTGCTTCTCAACTTTGGTAAGTAGAAAAATTGTGAATTTGATTTTTTTTGTTAAATTTGTATTATATATATACATTTCTGCGCTTTTATAAATATATTTCAATAATATAATGGATTTCCAGTTGATCATTAATTGTTATCAGCAATCTCGTTATCCTTTACGAAGATCAGTGTCAACGCAATATTATTTTAATTAACTCATTAACACATCGACACTATCGGAAACATCTCGGTTATAACCTCTTTATTTAACTCTTGCTATAGGGCACCTTTACCTACACGTCAGGCAACTGTCACTTTCCGACGTATTTTGACATTTTCCTCAGCTTCTCTCCCCTTTATTCCAACCTTAACATTTCCCTCGCAATATCATAGACAAAATTCAGGCCAGGAACTGTATACTATTATAGGCCCGCCTTAAATTTTATCTGTAAATCATTATTTAGTATATATAGTTTATAATATCTTAGATTTCTTATAGATAACGTTAATCGCCACATAAGCTTTGCCGTGAAGTATGCTTACATCACGTATCACATTCATTAATATTGAAACAGTCGTCCTCATAATTGCAATGTATATCAATTAGACAAATAAAATAGTTTTTGTTATTTATTTGAAAAAATTATAACCCCTTTTTAATTTTAACATATAATATTGGTTGCATCAGATTGGATAAAGGCTGGAGAGGTAATACTTATAAGTTTCGTCTAATTTTAAAAAATATATGTTATATATATATATTTATTATATAGAATTATAATATTAATGTTATAAAAAATTAATTAATAATTAATTAAATAATGTTATATATTAAAACGATTATTTGTATCATTTAAAAAATTATATTGCAAGCAGTTCAGTCCTGATTAAATATATGAAGTAGTACGATAATAATTTTTTTCAATTACATTTTTTAGTGAAACTCTTGAATTACACCCGCTTTTGTTTCTTATAAATATGTAGAGGCATTATGCCCTAATTATATCTATATTTTAAACGGTCTCAATGAATGCGAAATTTATACTATACGTAAAATATACTAAATATGATATTCTTATATAAATTTATATAATGTATCTATATTTTCTTTAAATTCTATAATTTGAAGTTGCTTAAATGTATTTTTAAAACAGAATATGTTAAGGAATTGACTTATAATTATAAAATAAGGTTATTATAATTCATAATAATTCTTAACCAAATTACCATCCCAATTACGATTAGCTATAAAAGTAACCAATAACAGTTAATATTTTAAATGAATTTATAACTATATATTTGTCATAAATTGATAATTAAGATTCATATTAATAACTTTGAATGTTTGAATAAATGAGACTTATTTTATAAATAATACATATAACATTAATTAGGATAAAAACCTTTTTTAAGAGTTATATATTGTTTAAATATCCATTTTTTGGAATTTTATGCACACATATAAACCGTTGTTTTTCAAACTTATATACATTGTCATAAATAGATATAAAATGTTAATATTTATGCATATTTTTTATAATATACATTTTTTTTTAATTTTTAGGAAGAGTTTGTCAGTATTCTATATTTATTTAATTAATTTGAAAATAAGTATTATTTAAAATTTTGAGCATGATACAAATTCAATATAATATGCACAGTGTGCATATATATTATTTTATAATATATATATATGTATATATAATATCTCGAGGAAATAATCACGTTTTAAACAAACCAGTGTTTTGTTTTCCAAAGGTTACATTATTTCAAGCTATTTTTATATAGATTAGTTTTAATATATATTTTTTGTTTTCGTTAATTTTCTTATATATTTTTGATGTTATATGTAATTTTTGACAGTATTATTTGAATCTCGTGAATGAACACGTTTTTATTTGTTGCTATGTTATGAAATTTATAAAGTGTAAAACTTCTAACGTTTATTTTAAAGCGGAGATTATGTAATTTTTCATATAAGCTTTATTATAAACTTTAAACTGAGTATGTAATATGTTAAATTTTTTAGGGTTAAATTCATTATCCGTTCATATAATCTTTGATAATTTACTTTTAATTTCTTTAAATTTTTAACATGTCCGTTTCGGATGATACATCTTACCTTATATAAAAAATTGCATCATGTTTTATTATGCTTGTTTTCTTATTATAATATTTTGAATTATTTAGTGTTACTAGAAAAATAAGTTTCTCTTTTGAAAAGTTATGGTATAGTATATGAACTTAATTTTGTTTAAAGTAATTTTATAATAAAATACTTGTAATTTTCACGTTTTATAATATATGATTAACACAATGCTGTTCCGTATCTCGAATAAAGATCATGATATATGCCATAGAGTTAAGCTTTTTTAGTTCGTGTTTCTTTTTTATGAACGAATTAACATGTATTCAAAAATATTATAACGGTTTTAAAACTTAATAAAAAAATAAGTATAAAATTGACTGATAAGATGATACAAATTATATATTTAAATTTAGAAAGTGCAAGACTAGGATATATTTTTCATAATTAATAAGTAGATAAAATATATATTAAATGTTATAAATTGAATAAATATAGCTAACGCAATATATATTGTTGCGTAGGGTATATATGTTAATATTTTTCATGTACTATAAAGTATAATGATGCATGGTGAGATTAATTGTACATATATTCGCACAGGTCAAGACATTTAAGGTCGTTCAAGTTTTTTATGTTAAATCTTTAGGATGTAATGATTAATGTTATATTTTGTACTAAGACATTTTGAAATAATTTATTTGTATAGAAATATTTTATGCATAATGTTTTTTGTTAACTTTTATTTATAGAAAATATGTTTGTAATTTTTTAAATTGGGAATTCATTATACATGAAATTGTGATTACCCTTGCTTATTAAAAAGTGTTAAAATCCAACGTTAAGTTTTTTATATAAGATATACATGTATAATAAACACGTTATTATAATAATATTGAATTATTGAATTCATAAAAAAATAATATACGAATTTATTAAATTGATAAAGTTTTTAATTTTTAAAGATTTCGAAACTAGTTTAATCTTAATTCTAGATTATTTTCGTCTTCTAATACTATTTTTGGTGCATATATATATAAATAATTTAATATATATATACATCATAACTTATTCGAATTTTGTATGAAAAAATTATCTTTTAAATTTAATGTTTACTTGCTAGTTGAAATAATAATAATGTATCCTTTGACTGTAGTCCATATATTCTTACCATAATAACAAAAAATGAATAAAATTTAATTTAATTTACCTAAACGCTATATAGTTATAATTTTTATAAGGTAGATACTCTAAATCCTTCTTTTATATTTAACTAAATCTATCTTCAATTTATTGTAACTAAAAGTTATTGAAAGTTTTGATTAGTTATATTTTAAGTGCTTGTTCTATTTTTTTTTATAAATTCATAATTATTGTATAATGTACCAATTTTTTGGCATATTTTAACACACATAAATATCATGTATATTGTATAGTGGAATGTGTATAATGTGTAAATAAATATTTTAGTATTTTAGGAACAAAAAGTATGTGAATATTTTATTAAAAAACAAAATAAATACATATATAATATAATAAATTCATAAACATTATAAGTGAAATGTTAATGTAAACTTAGTTGACGAACTTATTCAATATTTAAACATAGCAAAACATTTGTTCATTGCAAATTACCAACAACATCAATGAACGTTATAGTTCGTACACATCAAGTACTCTATCCCAAGATAGTTTGTCTAGATGTGAATTATAGCGAACATCGAACTGTTTGATATCCAGCAGAGCCGTAATTGTTGCGCACATTATTGCAAACCACAACTCACTATTTCCTGGGATCGCTAAATACATAGAAAATGACACAAGTATTCGTGATAAAATTATCTTTCTTTCTGACGATCTCACTTATGATTATGTCCAATCTTACATGTTTTTATTATTAACAAGAGTTTGAACATTTGAAAAATGCGTCTTTTTTTGCACATGCTTTTGATGCCCTAATCAAATTATAACATAGATATATGATGGTACTTATCAGTACTATAAAATTAAATTGTTTGTAATTTCTTTAAAGTTAGACACTGTAAAAAATCAGTTAGACAGCTGCAGCGAACTACAAAACATTATTCTTTGTCATATTCTAAAGATTTGACATGTTTTGAACACATTAAGTAACTTCAAAAGCTTAAAAAAACCCAGTATCATCGAAAAATTCCCGCCATATTGTTTTCACGTTTCTATAATTGAATCAGATGCGTCGTATGCGATTAAACTATACTAGCTTTATATACGGTGCTCCCATTTAAAGGGATTAGTCAAGTTATTTCGCAAATAAATGAGTCTTTTTCGCACGGGATTTATTTTATTATTATCTATACAAGCAATGCTCTGACATTATATACAGAAAAGTATGTACTGAAAAATCTATGATAAAATAAATATTCAGGTTTCAGAGAAAGTTGACGATAACATTAATTGTTCCATGTGTACAACTATAACCTACACAGTCTATTGCTTTCCCCAGGATGCTATATGTTGCAAGTTGTCATTAATTTAATTTATATATTATACCGTTTTCAAATAAATTTTTCAATTAATGTAAATATTATATTATTTTAGTTTTCATATAAAATGTTATTTACCTACAATAAGAAATAGATTTACAATCTTTAAGAGACAAAATTTTGTTACAGTTCATTTATTTATACATTGTCTAATTTAAATAATTTTAATCTAATTCGTTTAATAATATAAAAATTTAAGTAACTTCAATTGAAAAAAACAACAAATAAATTACTTTAGATAAAAATAATTTTCCATACAAATTGAGGTTATTTTGAAACAAATCGATATCCAAAGTCTTATTTGCACTTAGGCCACCTCTGTCCTTAATGACTGACAATGATTGAAGGGGATAACCAAAGTGCGAATCTGTCTTGCGCTGTGACGTTTTCAGATAAATTCAATATATAAGCATGTTTTGTGTTATACATTTTAAATGATTTTATATTTAGTGTTTACAGTTTCGAAATTTATACATTTTTACTATGTTTTCAAATATATTCCATTACATGTATATGTACATTTATAAATAGTTTGAATTGATAAATGAATAATTTAAAAGCAAATCGTGATACTTCTTAATTAAGAAAAGGTATTATACAGGGTGTTCATTAAGTTACACTACACTTAGTTAAAATAGTAAAAATAATGTACTAAATTTTATTACAAA